>JADLZL010000173.1:0-27658 GCA_015844335.1 Chrysopogon serrulatus | reverse complement strand
CACTAAGTGCAAATTCTATACCGCTAACTATCACTTTAACAAGAAGCAACAATATAACCATAGGGGTTATTTCTAACAAATTCCACGAGTTTTGGTGAATCGTCTGATTTTTAAATTATCCGAGAAAAGACCAAAAGAAGGATTGGAGTGCAAATCTACCACGAAACTTATTCGCAACGCACAACACTGCCAACGGGTCAGAAGGTTCCAGAAGACACCAGAAGGGGCCCGCAGTCACACCAGGTGGGGCCCAGAGCCCCACCATGGCGCCCTTCCCTAGGGTTAGGTTTGGCCGTCATCTTACGGAATGTTCCTCCACCCCCCCTCCTTTAATGATGCATCCTGGCCCTTGGTTACGCCGGTTTGATCTGCCGGCGCGTGCACTCCACCTCAAGCTATAAATAGAGGGGTAGACCCCCCTCCTGCAGGAACGAATCCATTCCTCCTCCTTCATTTGTCAAGAGTAGTCAGAAGGGTTTTTGGAGATTAGAGTAAAGCTCTTTCTTCAAGTTCTTAGTATAGGCGTCTAGCAAGATTTAAGTAGAGATCGGAAACTCCGGCCGATTCTAGATCTGTCTTCTAGAAATTGGTAATATTATCTTGTGTTTCATTATGACTTTGTTCTACTTTAATATATTGCTACTTATTCAGTTCTTCTTAGTTTTATTCTAGTTGCATATTCGATATAGATGTGATTTATGATGATTATCGTTATATGATCAGAAAGCGCTGATTCAGTACTCGAAAGTGAGTTAGGTGGTGCGCATTATGTAGACGTGGTGTCTAGATATATTGTGTACCTATGGAGGCACCACGATGTGCGAGGGTAGGTGGTAGTCCGCGGTGACGGCTGCGTTGGTTTCTCTGTAGTCCACCCCCCTCGCACGTAGGACTAGCCGAGCACGGTCGTGAAGGAGGAGACCCTTGTGTCTTAATATCCTCATTAGTTGATGCTCCTTATGATGTCTTCTCGAGTTTATTACACTATAGATGAAAATATGTAGCATGGCGTAGGTCAGACTTTATATTAGTAATTACATAGGTTTCCTTTTACTCTAACCGAATCTTGAGATTGTTTTACTATATTAGTGAGTCTCAATATTCTATCTCTGGAATACCATTTATCTTAATTACTCATTTATCATTTATCGTTCTTGTTGACTAGTTATTGCTAAAGCATTGGTGTAATAGGTTATGATAGGGTTTATTCATTTATTATTCTTAATCCTTATAAGTTGCCCACTCTAATAGATAGAATGCTCCTTTATCCTTTTGGCATAAAATAAATCAACGATACTGAAAATACTTTAAGGTTGAAATGCTACAACGGAAGAATTATCTTATACGCTTGTGGATATATTCTATTTAGAGTCATTGCGTGTAGATTATTTTTATCCTTGGTTTTTAGCATCATGTTAGGGATGACAACTTAATGTGAAGTGATGTTAAAAATACCAACAAGCATTTCTCGGCGCCGTTCTTAGAATGGCAATTTTATCTATTAGGAATGATTTATAAGGATTTATTAATTCGCTAGGATATATACATTTCTTTAGAATTTCATATGAGTAAATCTTTCGTAGAACCCTTTATAGAAAACAAAATATTAAAATTATACCTAGATCATAGCCTTTTACTTTAGCAAAACTTACCCAGGTTTTTATGTAGCAATTTTTTTTATAGGGTAAGAGCAGGATTGGTTGTAGTATTTTAACTCTTATCAGGAACAACCATAGGAAGAAGGGTCTTACATTATTTTGGGAAGCGATGGCTGAGAAGACTCTGTGAATTCTCTACTCAAGCACCGAGAATATTCGGCGTGGGTCCAACTTTTGACCTTGGAGAATATGATTATGAGATCAAGCCAAACCTCATCAAAATGGTGCAAGTTATCATATTTAGTGGAAAGAAGGATGAAGATGCCATTGCCCATTTGCAGAATTTTAGGAGATTGGCAATACCATTGACATTCAAGGCATTCCTCAAGATGTCGTGCTAATTTGCTTGTTTCCTTTCTCATTAGAGGGAAGAGCGAAGCAGTGGTTTTATCAGAGTAAAGATCAAATCAAGATATGGGGAGGATGTTCGAAAGCTTTCCTAGAGAAGTTTTTCTCAATAGGCCGAATGAATATCTTACGAGGGAAGATTTCGAAATTTCATCGGCGAGAAAAAGTGAACCTATTCTAGAAGCATGGGAGCGTTTTCAAGGATACATATCGGTGCCCGCATCATGGAATGGAGAAGTGGTTGCTCATGCAAACATTCTATCATGGACTAACCCAAAGGTCATGTGAGCAATTGGATGCCACTTTGCTGAAGGATCATTTATGTCACTCACCCCTAGGAAAAGCTGAAGCTATTATGGCAAAAATAGTAGAAAATCAGAATTGGACATTCAACACTCAGACATGCCATGAAAGTGAAGAAGTTCCAGAGGAGTTGTGTGCACTATCAACCAAGATGAATGTATTATTAAGCTGGCTAGAGCAGGAGGGATAACTATAAAAGAAATCGTCAAGCCATTCAAGATGCATTTAATTCTCAAGATCAATATGAAGAAGATATCAGTGCAATCAATAAGAAAAAAGGATGGAGTCAACCTCAGGCAACAAGCCAAGGTAAGTATCAAAGTAATTACAATTCAAATCAAAGACAACCACCCTTGAGAGAATTAATACTAGAACAAGCTAGAATTAATGAGAGTATTTATAAGAAGCTTGTTTTTAATGATAAAATGTTAGAAGAAATTAATTCAAAATTGGACAATTTCTCTCTAGCAGTTAAAGAGCAAATAATGTTCAATAAAAAGATAGAATCACAGATTACACATCTAGCTTCTACTTTGTCTGCCACTAACCATGAACAGATTAAAGGAATATCTACTAGAGGAGGTAAGGTTACACCGATCCACCCTACCCAGAAGGGGCACGTAGATCTTCACATTCAGTGCAGGTAGACAAAGAAGCTGAAAAGAACAATCAAGAAAAAGAAGTTGAAGCACCTTCACCAACAGTTGATCCACAAGAGCCCGAATTAACGTAAGACTTTCATGATACTACTCTCCTACCTTTCCCAAGAAGGAGGAGAAGTATCACCACTGACGATCAGTTCAGTAGGTTCGTAGAGGTTATTCAGAAATTATATGTCAACATTCCGTTGTTAGATGCTATGCGTGGTACCTACATACGCAAAGTACCTTCGAGCCATCCTCAACAACAAGGGACCACTACCCTCGACCGAAGTCATCAAGCTAACAGAGGCATGTAGTGAGACAATCCTACATTCTTCTCCCATTAAGAAGAAGGACCCATGTCCCACTATAGATTGCTCTATAGGCAACCGGATGTTCGAGAACGCCTTATGTGATCTTGGAGCAAGCGTCGGCGTCATGCCCAAGACGGTCTTCAACAAACTCGACTATTCCACGCTCACTCCAACAACAATGTGCTTGCAACTAGGCGACCAATCAGTCCACTACCCCCCAGGGATAGCAGAAAATATTCGGTAAAAATCCGTGACTTTTTCGTTCCTCATGAGATTTTATGGTACTTAACATGCGGGGAAGTGAGGAAGATACCTCTTATCCTTGGGCGGCCATTCCTAAACACCGCAAATGCAACCATCAACGTTGGAGCCGGGAGAAATAATATTCACCATTAATGGGCAAGAAGAGCGATTCGCATTCAGGCCAAGACCGAATAATGCAAAGCTCAAGGATCAAGAGGAACGAGATGTAGCAACACCTCCGACATCGGAGGTCAATCATGAACAATAATTCAAATAGAAAAGTCCGGTCGGTGGACTTAAAACCCTCGAACCTTCACGGAGGTAACTCGGTATTTATCATAATTTAAATTCTCGTATTTAAATAGCATATTTACTTTTCTATCAAATGCATTATCAAAAAGAGATAAAAATAAGCATGCCATATATAATATCTAAGCCCCATGAAATTATAACTAATGGAGTGCGAATCCCGTCGGTGAAATTTATTATGGTGGCAGAAAATTATAAAAAAAAATACCATCATTAGAATTCTAATTTTTTTTTTGTAGATTCATAAAAGTAATTTAGTTTTTCATTATTGAGTCATTATATGGTATAAATACGGTAGACATATGGGACCCACACACATCACCTCACATCACGTCTCACCCACCAATTATTCACCACCATCCAAAAATTCAAATTATCACTCACATGCATGTACCATCTCCACTCCTTCCCTGCCACCGAAAGTAGCACCTAGGGGGTAGCATATTGATCATTCATAGGCATATGTCGACATTGGCAAAGTTTGGATACCCGCCGAGGCAGCAGGGGGGGGGCCAGGCCCCACCACCACCCGGCCGGCGCCCTATTACTCCCTCTCTTGCTCTCCATTTCTCTCACCCCTCACTCACTCATTCCAAGTCCGTAGAGTACATTTCTTCGTCCACTTTCAACTATGAAACTTCACTTGCCCAAATCATCCATTAATTAGCAAGAAAAAGAGAAAAGTAAAGAGAGGGAAAGCAATTTGGAAGTTCATCACAAGAAATCCCTCTTCCCTTTCTCTTTGAGTTGCTAATCCAATTCTTTTTCAAGTTTTCGTGTTCTTGTTTGTTCTTGCCGTGTTCTTCTTGTTCTTCATTCTACAGGCAAGATGAACAAGAAACTCAAAGGCGCGGTGAGGGGCATTGGGAGAACACTCTCCTTCCGCAGCACCCGAAGCCAAACATCATCTCAAGTACCTTCATGTACAGGCTCCGAATGGACGTCGATCCGCCATCACCTTTTGAGTATGATAACTTTGTCATCCTCTTCCCAACGGAAAGAGAGGTATGAATTAATGGGCCTTAATCAAATTTCGTTACCACTTAGGCCTCAAATCGAAATATTCAATGTGGTTAAGTCAAAAGAGTTTACTCATACCCCAATATTTGATGATGCGTTGCTCCATGAAAACCGGAATGGATTCCGAGTTTGAGCTCATTTTAGAATGATTGGATGGGAAGATGCATGGGAAGTCACTGAGTAGGGTAGCAAGTTACTCACCGTAGAATTTATTAGCTCCCTAGACTTTGATGATGATAATGTTCACTTCAGGATGTTCAATAAACCTTTTACCCTCTCATGGAAAACCTTCAGTATAGCACTAGGATTTTCTGATCAGTGTGTAGTGAATATAGCTGATGTTCTCGGGATTTTAATAAAGATGATTTTTGGGATAGCATCACCGCTAAGAAACCGTAACATAAACAAAAATATACCACTCAAGAAGTCCACCATCCAACGCTAAGGTTTATGCTTAAATGGCTAGCTTTTACTTTCTTCCCTAGAGAGGCATTAAACACCATCAAACAAGATGAATTACATTTATTATACATCATGATTAAAAAGAGAAAAGCATCACCTGTAAAAATGATGTTGAACTACTGGAAAACCATTCCTCCCATGAGAAAGTGCAGCATTTCTTTCACGTCTTGGATTACACGCTTAACTACGGGATTAGATTTATTGTCAAAGGCTACACTCACATTTATTCCTGATGCCCGTAGAATTATTGGATATGACTTTTTCTTTCGTGCTCCTATGCTGAAACGCCGGGATAATAAAATAGTCATGATTTATAAGAACTACCGAAATGAGTACGAGCTACCTGACAGGGATTTGGGAATTTATTCTGTTGATAGTTTTACTTTTTCCGGAAAGCACTAACATTGGCAGGTGTCCATCGTAGACGCATCGCCAGAGTGCCCAGGATCAGATACACTGAACCGACCCAGCACCATCGGGTCCAGCTTATTTTCATTACACTAACTTTGATGATCCAGGTGCTTCACATGAGCCACATCAGCCGTGGTCCACCCACTCAGGATGGGAGGACCAAGCCACATATCAGTAAGGAGAGTCTTCTACATCCACAGGATGGGGAACATTCCCCACACAGGAGCCAGATAACACCGGACAGGATTTTCAGAGAGGCCGTGCATCATTTTCTCAGGCGTGGAAATACGGAGTACACCACCGGTGGACCGTATCCGTACCATGCACCACCCGCAAAATGATTATATGCCGCCTCCCGAACAGCATTTTTTTAGACTCCGTTAATGATTTCCCCCGCTATGTCTACATATTTCACTAACCTTCAGCAGGGACAAAGCGGCGATGAATGACACCTTGCACCGACATGAGCAAAGGTGGCAACACCAGGTTGATAACAGGTTTCACCAAATAGGAACAAGTGGCAAAGACCAAGGCGAACCCGGCCAGCTCGAGCAATTACACCAAGGACAAAGCAAGATATGCGCAGGCCGGGTTGGAGTACTGATAGACCAGATGGGGTATCCACCACCACCTCCACCACATTATTGAAGCACGGCAACATGCAGCTTGGGGGGAGAGAGCCCCGCGAGGTGAGCACCTTTCACCTTTGTATATATTCTCATCATTTATTTTTTAGTATTTACTTTCGAATTGCTCTTAAAAAAAATCTCTCTCTAGATGAAGCAATTACCTGCAATTACTTAGCATTTGAATTTAAAATTCTCCTCTGCGAATTATATGAAGTTTATCTACTCAAAATTTATTCTCAAAAACTTGATGTCTGTGGGTAGCATAAAACTTGTGATTCGGTCTAAGTAATTGGCGATATATGTTATAAAAAGGTTTGAGCTAATATATGTTTCATTCTGAGTGATAGCTAAGCTCCGATATTTTTTCAAGAATTAAATTAAGCAATGTAATAATCTGTCATGCTAATATGATTTAAGTAGACTATTACATTATGCATTCATGACTGAATCCACATGCACAAAAAAGGGTTTTACTCTATGTAACAAATTCTCTCTTAGAAGTCTAAAAGAGAGTGTGGGCTATAAAATTAAAAGATGCCATACCAGATAAGTATGAGCCCAAAAAGATGCCATATCAAAAGGGTATGTGCCAAATTAAAAGAAAGAGAGTAAAACAAAGGGTGCAAAGACACCCGCCTGAGAGAAAAAAATGGGTACAAAAAGTATCCGCTGGGGAGATAGCCCACATTTCTCAGAAGACAGAAAAGAGAGAATACTGCATAAGAGTTTGAAAATATAATTTAATCACTAGCACATTCAGTCATGATGTATAGCTTAGTAGTCCACTGCGATCTTATTAGTAGACTCTCATGGTTTTCAAAATAATGAATACATATTCAAAATGAAAAGAAAACCTCTGGAGTAATGCATGAACGAAGAATAAAATATATACAGTGCTTGCTTGCTTATTCTATCTTTCAATCACCTAAGATTTAATTAAAGTTGAAAAGCCCCACGTTGAAGAGTTTGAAAGATAGATTGATGAATTATAATCCGGAGAAGAATTTTAAATTCAATGCTCAAGTATTTGTTGGAATTAAACATGAGATACCCTGGAAGTATTATTTCAAGTCAACTTTGCTAAGGGACAAGCAAAGACTTAGCTTGGGGGTATTGTTGACGGTCACTAAGTGCAAATTCTATACCGTCAACTATCACTTAACAAAAAGCAACAATAGAACCATAGGGGTTATTTCTGACAAATTCCATGAGTTTTGGTGAATTGTCTGATTTTCAGGGAATTATCCAGAAAAGACCAAAAAGAAGGATTGGAGTGCAAATCTACCACGAAACTTATCCGCAACGCAACAACACCGCCAACGGGGTCGAAGGTTCCGAAAGACACCCGAAGTAGGGGGGACCCGCCGCCGCCACCAGGGGCCGGCCGGCCCCACCATGGCGCCCGCCCGCCCCTAGGGTTAGGGTTTGGCCGCCGTCTTCTGAATGTTCCTCCACCGCCTCCCACGATGCATCCCGGCCCTTGGTTACGTCGGTTTGATCCTCTGTGGCGCTGCGTGCACTCCACCGGGCTATAAATAGAGGGGTAGACCCCCTCCCGGAGAACGAATCCATTCCTCCCGCTTCATTTGTCAAGAGTAGTCGGTTAGGGTTTTCGGAGATTAGAAGTAGAGCTCTAGTTCTTCAAGTTCTTAGTATAGGCGTCTAGCAAGATTCAAGTAGAGATCGGGTGCTCCGCCGGATTCCAGATCTGTCTTCTAGAAATTGGTAATATTATCTTGTGTTTCATTATGACTTTGTTCTACTTTAATATATTGCTACTTATTCAGTTCTTAGTTTATTCTAGTTGCATATTCGATATAGATGTGATTTATGATGATTATCGTTATATGATCGTAAAAGCGCCTGATTCAATTTTCGAGTGAGTTAGGTGGTGCGCATTATGTAGACGTGGTGTCTAGATATATTGTGTACCTACGGAGGCACCCCGATGTGCCGGGTTGTGTGGTAGTCCGCGCAGTGACAATTTGCGTTGGTTCCTCCCGTAGTCCACCCCCGTATGTAGGACTAGCCGAACACGGTCGCGAAGGAGGTGACCCTTGTATCTTAATATCCTCATTAGTTGATGCTCCTTATGATGTCTTCTCGATTTTATTACACTATAGATGAAAATGTGTAGCATGGCGTAGGCTGTAGACTTTATATTAGTAATTACATAGATTTCCTTTACTCTAACCGAATCTTGAGATTGTTTTACTATATTAGTGAGTCTCTATATTCTATCTCTGGAATACCATTTATCTTAATTACTCATTTATCATTTATCATTACTGTTGACTAGTTATTGCTAAAGCATTGGTGTAATAGGTTATGATAGGGTTTATTCATTTATTATTCTTAATCCTTATAAGTTGCCCACTCCTAATAGATAGAATGCTCCTTTATCCTTTTGGCATAAAATAAATCAACGATACTCGGAATACTTCCTGGGTGAAATGCTACAACGGGAGAATTATCTGGCGCTTTGGGATATATATTCTATTTAGAGTCATTGCATGTAGATTATTTTTATCCTTGGTTTTTGGCATCATGTTAGGGATGACAACTTAACGTGAAGTGATATTAAAAATACCAACAATCAGTAAAGCTCTTGGCCCCCGGAACCAAGGTCTCTCCGTGTACGAGAAGGAATATCTCGCAATTCTGATGGCTGTGGACACTTGGCGGCACTACCTGATGCAATCTGAGTTCATCATCCATACAGACCAACGGAGTTTGATTCACCTCAATGAGCAGCGCCTTCACACTCCGTGGCAACAAAAAGTTTTCACTCGTTTGTTGGGCCTCCGTTACAGGATTGTATATCGTTGTGGTGAAGACAACAAGGTGGCTGATGCTCTGTCCCGGCGGCCTCACTCGGATACCCTCATGGCTATCTCTTCCCCAAAGCATGAGTGGATGTCTTCCTTGCAACGGTGGTACCAGGAAGACCCCAGTGCTTTAGCTCTGTTATCTCAATTATCCCTTGACCCATGTGCTCAGCCCCCATACAGCTTGCGCCAGGGCTGTTATCATGTACAAGGACCGTGTATGGTTGGGATCCAATGTTGCTCTGCAGACTCAGGTACTCTCTGCTCTGCACGATAGTGCCGTCGACGGTCATTCCGGTGCGCCAGCGACCCTTGCCAAAATCAGACAGTTGTTCTATTGGCTGGCCATGCATGCCTCTGTCCTTCAATATGTGCAGAACTGTGCTACTTGTGCCAAAGCCAAGCCAGATCGCAGCAGTTATCCTGGACTCTTGCAACCATTGCCTGTGCCCAAGACATCTTGGGAAGTAATCTCTATGGATTTCGTGGAAGGGCTTCCCCTCTCTAGATCAGCCAATGTTATTATGGTCATCGTCGACAAGTTTCACGGTTTGCTCACTTCCTGCCTTTGCGCCATCCTATTTCAGCTAGTTCAGTGGCTCGTGTGTTCCTAGACAACGTCTACAAGTTACACGGCCTTCCACTTGCCATTATTTTGGACAGAGATCGCCTGTTCACAAGCAAATTTTGGCAGTTTCTGTTCAAATTGGTCGGCACCGATCTGCGCATGAGTTCAGCCCACCATCCGCAAACCGATGGCCAGACCGAGCGTGTCAATCAATGCATGGAAACTTACCTTCGCTGCTTCACTCATGCATGCCCTCGCCAGTGGTCGCAGTGGTTGTCCCTTGCTGAATTTTGGTACAACACTTCAGTGCACTCGTCCCTGGGCCGTTCTCCCTTTGAAGTGTTGTATGGAGTTCCTCCGAGACATCTTGGTCTGGACATTGCAGTGGCTACTCCAGTTCCTGAGCTTCACTCTTGGCTATCTGAACGTGATCTGATGCAGCGTTTGGTTCATCAGCATTTGCAGCGGGCACAACTCCGGATGAAGAAGCAAGCTGATAAGCATCGTTCGGAGCGATCGTTCAATGTTGGTGATTGGGTGTTCCTCAAATTACAGCCATATGTTCAATCTTCGGTCGCAGCTCGCTCCAACAACAAGCTGTCCTTCAAATTTTTTGGCCCCTTCCGTATCATGAAGCGTGTGGGAGTAGTGGCTTACCTCTTGGACCTTCCTCAGTTAGCGACTGTACACCCAGTGTTTCATGTGTCGCTGCTCAAGCGTTCACATGGTGCCCAGGCTGTGAGTGCCTCCATTCCCTCTGACCTTTCTGAGTTTCAGGTCCCTGAACGTTTGCTCCAGTGGCGATGGACGCCTGGTGATCGCCCAGTCCATCAGGTGCTCGTAAAGTGGTCGCATATGCGACTCTCTCTGGTCACATGGGAGTCTATCGAGGACCTTCGCCGCCAGTTTCCCCGATCACCGGCGTGGGGGCACGCCGGCTCTCAAGGAGGGAGGATTGTCAGCAACATCTCTGATGACTCTACACTGTCCCCGTCTGGAAGCGCTTCTACCAGCAATGCGACTTCTCTTCCAAGGCCCAAGAGGCAAGGCAGGCTCAACACTAGGGTGTACGGGCCCATGTGGCAGGTGTAGAGGAGTATATGTATCAGTGAGATGAGACCAAGAGGGTTACCAAAAAAATTGTAAACCAAATTGCCATCCGCTATTTTAATCTGTAACACCCCCGGTGTTACGTTAACCAAAACCTGCCATGTCATCATCATCATTGCATAAGCACTCATCATTAGAGAACCCTAATTCAAACATTTGAAATGAGTTTACAATTCTAGGGTTTTGTTTGCGCTCTTTTATATCACTTGTGTATGTGTTTACAATTTATCTTTCACCCACATGTTTACTTTTATCAATAAAAGCAATCAATTAAAATCAACCCCGGTGTTTGCAAGTGTTTGCCTAACCCCGATCAAGTCGGTGTTTGACCACCGATAGCCTGCCACGGGGTTCCCGTAGCAGTTGATTCGGACCTCGGTGAACGACTAGAACTCGACGGTTTCACGCAAGAGACACACGGTTTATCCTGGTTCGAGCCCTCGTCGTCGAATAAAAGCTCTACTCCAGTCGGCTTTGGCCTTTTGCGTTGGATTGATGTATGATTGTGCGTTGTTCGTTCGTTACAAAAGAGGGTGCTCTGACTCTTTTTATAAGAGGAAAAGAGCCAGAGCTATGGTTTCTAATCCTAGTCGGATCCATAGGAAGTGTTCTGTTCTGATTACAGAGGTTACTTTCTATTTGTCTAATTAGGATAGTCCGTATTCTACTCAGATCCTTCTTGCTCTTGTCCTGACGAGAGCCGTGCTGGTAGATAGCCGTCTATGTCCCGTATCAACAAGCCCCCGAGCATTTCGAAGTAGAACTCGGGGAGCGCCTTGCTTCTGAAGTGATGCTTCGAAGTGGTCTAGCCGAAGAATTGTTCCCTTTTGTGCGCCGTGGGTGCACTCATTGAGTGTAGCCCCCGAGGCTCTTGCTACTTATTTATAAGTAGCTGGAGGGTCTTGAGAAAAAAGAAAAAGTTGAGGGTATATGCCCTATAGCCCCCGAGCCTTCGTCTGAGTTGTTTTTTGTCAGAAAAGAAGTCGGACGATGGCTTTTGGTTGACGTGCGCCCATAGGCGCACTCATTGAGTGTAGCCCCCGAGCCTCTTGCTTTTTGGAACAAAGAGCTGGAGGGTCCGGAGTAGTATGATGGCTTTGAAATTTTAGCCCCTGAGCTTGAATTCTTTTCCTCAAAGGTAGTCGGATGGTGGCTTTTTGATTGACGTGCGCTCATTGGCGCACTTAATGAGTGTAGCCCCCGAGCCTCTTGCTTTTTGGAACAAAGAGCTGGAGGGTCCAGAGTAGCATGATAGCTTTGAAATTGTAGCCCCCGAGCTTTTTCCGAGTTCTTCTTTAGCTGCAGCCCCCGAGCTTTTTCCGAGTTCTTCCTTAGCTGCAGCCCCCGGGCTTTTTCCGAGTTCTTCTGTATAGGAAACGGACAACGGCTCGTGACTTTGCTTTTACTGACCTTTATGTCTGCTTTTATGGTTGGGCGTTGGCAGCTGGTGGTATAAAGGCTTTTACTGTGCTAGGATATGCCTGGAATATACTCTTCTGTTGCTCTCTTTACTGCCTTCTTTTATTGTCCTTGTCAATGCTTCTCTGAATTGGTGAGCTTGGTCCATGTACACCGACCTTGGCCTATAAATTGCACTTCCCTTTCGGTTGTTTTTAGAATCTTGTAGTATGCTTCTTTCTGTTTTTGTGACAATGATAGTTTGCGAGGTTGAACAGCCCCCGGGCTTCTTTCTTGTTCTTCCAATATGGTCTATTTAGTGGGTAGAAGAATTCTTGAGATAGGGATTAGAGGCAGACTAATCCCGGAGTAGCATTGTGATTGGAGGCTCGCTCTGGTAGGTAGAAGAAGTCTTGAGATGTGCCCTATGCTGTGTCATTTTGCACTCTTAGTTCTTCTTTCCACTCGCCGCACATATGCTCAAGGGGAAGGTTGCCGAGCCGCACAATCTTCTAGTCAGGCGGGTGCGATCGCCCATCGGCCGACGATAGCCGGAGCTCTCTTGTTCACATGGGGTTCGATCCGACTTGTTTTTGGAGAGGCCCGATGTGATGCTTGATCGGGCCAAGCTCCTTTTGGCAATCTTGAATGCACCGTGTTGGTGTATCAAGGTTGCTTTGGATCCGCTTCGGCTCATTCTCGCCTTAGAGGTAGTCCGGGTCCGTAACAAGGATGGTTTTGGATTCTGCGTAATTGTTTTCTATGGCAGAATTCCACTGGGTTCCTTGTAACTATTGCTTTGAATTTCTTCTCGAATTCGATGGGTCTTGTAAGACTTGTAACCTTGTATCCTGTAATATTGAAGAATATTTGTTCCTGCAATGATCCGAGTTGTTTTGTCCTGTGTTTATGGTTGTCCGCCGTCGAGCCGACTTGTTTTTGATTGATATGAAGACTGTATATCTTTTAGTAGACTTGTTTTTGGCTTAGGAGTTGGCTGGCTTCCTTCGACTGGAGTTGTTGGTGGCCGACTTGTTGTGATAATATTGGCAAAGCTATCTTTTTTTGTAACGGCATAGTATTTTACTGTTGGTGGGTAACGGGATACGGACCGTTATCCCGTGATTTGAGGGTTTACTGGGCCTTTCCTGTTACTGCACCTTGTGTCCGTTGGCCTTTTTACCGTTGCCTCTTAAGTGGGCCTTTTAAGACCGGTCTATAAATTAGCTGCGGTTACTGTTCTTCTTCTTCACCTTGCCTTTGCTTCCTGA
Source organism: Chrysopogon serrulatus (assembly GCA_015844335.1). Classification (NCBI taxonomy): domain Eukaryota; kingdom Viridiplantae; phylum Streptophyta; class Magnoliopsida; order Poales; family Poaceae; genus Chrysopogon; species Chrysopogon serrulatus. The sequence goes on along the minus strand of JADLZL010000173.1, from coordinate 14,145 downwards.
AACCCTAGCGCCGTAGAAAAAATTCCCCAAATCTTTGTTCTTGCATTGCCGCCACGAATCCTCCTCTTAGTTTGGATGCTTGATTCGTTGCATGGGAAGGAAGAAGGTGGCCTCCAAGAAGTCGGTAGTTGAGAAGTCTGTTCTTGAGGACGAGGTCGACGAGCAGCTGAATCCCGAGTTTGCTGCTATGAAGGCTATCGCAAAGAACTTCCCCGCCCCGACTACCCAGGAGAAGCATCTGACCGAGCTGCAGGACTTGGGTATGATCCAGCCCAAGGAATTCTCCGGTTGGGTTGCGCCTGGTGAGCATCGTGTCCCTGTTCCCCGCCCAGGGGAGATTGTGCTTTTTGTTTCTTTTTTATTCATGCCGGGCTTTGTTTGCCGGCTTGTTCCTTCCTCCACCGTTTTTCTTCGCTTCTTTTCCATCTCTTTCATGATCTTACCCCGAATGGGGTTCTTCATCTTTCTGTTTTTGTCCATTTTTGTGAGACTTTCCTTGGCATTCCTCCCTCCCTCAATTTATTCCGTTTTCTTTTCCGTCTCAAGCCGCAGCCCCGCAATGATTCCCTCCACACCCTTGGTGGATGTGGGATCCAATTCCGGCAAGGGCGTAAGTCGAGCCACTTCTTTGAGTATGACCTTATTGATTCCGTGAAGGATTGGCGGTCCGAGTGGTTTTATGCGGGTAATCTTGATGGTGGTGCCGGTGCTCCAAAGACTCCAAACCTACTCGGGGTCCCGCCTGTTTCTAATGATCGGTGGGGAGAGAGAGCAGCTCACTTCTGCCGAGTTGTCTCTTCTTGAACCTCTTTTCAATAGGATTAGGTACTTGAAGCGTAATGGCTTATCCGGGTTTTGCTATTGTGGCAAGTTACCTCCGTCGCCGAGTGCAACCTTTGAAGGCGCGTGAGAACTTTGGCTTTGAGTACTCTGGGCGCCGAGGATCCTCTCGTATGGTGGCCACGACCGAAGTTATCGATGAGGAGATGCTTGTTCGCCTCCGTAAGATTTTGAAAGGCGCGTCGGTGGTCCCAATGATTGGTTTCGAGTACTCACCGATCATCCTCCCCCCGCCGTGAGTATTTCTTCTTATTTGTATCTGTATTTCCGAGTTCTTTTTGACCGAGATTGACTAGTTTCTTGTCTTTTTTTTTTTGAAGCCTTTTGGCAGGGATTTTAACGTTGATGCCTCCCTTTATGTTGATGGGGAAATTGCTCCTCTTCCCGCTCCTCCGGGCTGATCTTGGTCGCCGTAATTGAAGACCGAGTTGTTTTGCCTCGGTATTTCTTTGATGGAGCCTTCTCTTCAAGATGTTCCTTATCACCGGTGGGCCCTTCCTCGAGTTACTCGTGCCGGTGCTAAGAGACCCGCTGCGGAGATTCTTCTTCTTCAAATGCCTCGAAAAGCGGGCGCGTTTTCTTCTTTCTCCTCACCATCGGGTAACCTTTTGATAGGTGAGAGGTTGTTTGGTTTTACTTTTGCTCGCTCTTTTTTGGAAAGTAGTCTTGATTCTTCTCTTTGGTAGGCGGTGTATCTGTTTCTTCTTTTTTTTTTTTGATGAGGCCGAGGATGTTGATGATTCTCCTCTTCTTCGTCGGTAAGTGTTGTCTTCTTGGTTTTGGTGTGTATATTTCTTTGCTCTTTTAACTTTGACTCGCCCCCTCTGAGCCCCCTCGGCCGACTTCTTCTCAACCTCCAGTTTTGGGACCCTTGCCGGGTCCTGCTCCTTCGTCTGGCCGGGTTGTTGTTGGTGGATCTGGAGCAGGTCATGCCTCCTCCACCGCCTCGGCCTCGTATTGCTTTCCGTCGTCCTTCTAAGTAAGTTTTTCTTCTTTTTCGACTTCTTTTTTATTTTCTTGCATTATTTGTCTTTGACTTTTTGGTTTTTGTAGGTTATCTCGTCTGTTGTTTCTTCCGCCTCCGACTTTTGACTCGAGAAGACGGAGAGTGTTGGTGTGGTGGGTCGTGCCTTTGCCCCGACCCCAATCCCGCTGTGGAGTCTACCCTTATGGTGACTTCTTCTTCTCGCCTGCTGGGGCTTCTTCACTACTGGCCGCTCAAGCGGTTGTGGCGACTTCTTCAGAGAGCGGACAAGTTGCCATTTGCCCAACCCCTAACTTCTCCTCATCCTAGGGTTGGGTGTTCTCCTCCTTTATCTCCTTTTTACCCTCCTTGGAATTCTGTCCGTGATTTGAAGTCGATGTAGGATCCGGAGGAAGACTTCAATCCGAAGTTCTCGCCTTTAAGAAGCTTGAGGCTGAATTCAAGTCTTTTACCGAACAATTCCGTAGGATGACTTGTTTGCTTTATTTCCTGTCTTGTCTTTTTTTTCTTATCCTTCTTTTTCTTTATGTGCGTGAGTATGTCGTTGATTCTCGACCTCTTTTTTGCCTGTCTCGAGTCTCAAAAGAAGTTGTTGGATGAGTTGGCTTCTCTCGCGGGCGGGCGCTTGATGAGGAGCGTCAAGGGCGCCAATCCTCGAGACCGCTTTGAGAGCTCAAGTGGTTGCCGCCGTTGAATCTGAGAAGAAGGCTTCTCGAGATCTTCAAGGTACTTGTAAATATATATATTTTGCGTATAATTTTGTTATTGCTTTTTATTTCTCGACTTCTCTCTCGCTTCCCTTTGCAGCTTTGAAGAAAAAGTACTCGGAGGAGACCGAGGCTTTGAAGCTTGAAGTAAAAACCTTTCGCAATGAATCGAGAAGGTAAAGGAGGATGTCAAGAAACTTTAGCCCGGCTCTACTGATTAGGGCGTGGTGCCGATCGAGATCTTTTGCAGGCTAAGGCATCGATTGAAGACTTGTCCGCCGCCTCGGTTTCGATGATGAGGTGGTCAGCCTTTGCCGAGCCTCGGCAAGGACTTGCCACTATGCCGAGGAGGCCCAAGATGCCGGGTCCGACTTGGGTTCGCCTTCCTTCCTCGACCGACCGAGCGGACCATCAATTTTGCCAAGGATGCAAAGTTGCTTGGCGCTCGTGGTGTTTTGGCTCGCATCCGAGTGGTTGATCCCAACTTTCCTCTTGGTAGAGTGATGGATGGGACTCATACTCCCGAGGATGAACAAGCACTCGCGGAATCTGAAGTTGCAGTCCCCGCCCATAGCTCGGGGAGTTTACCGATCTTGTAGAGATTACGCCCGGTGGCGTGCTGATGATGGTGATGATCATCGCAGTGAACTTTTTATTGTAATGAAAATTTGATGCCTTCCCGGATAATAAAAAAAGAATTTTCTTTCTTGAATCTTGGTCAAATATCTTGTTGCCGACCTTTGAATATCTTGTCGTCGTCGTCGCATTTTTTTGGTGTTGTGAATCCATCTAAGAATAGTTAATGTTGTAGTCGTTTTCAATGATTAGTTCGGACCGTAGGCCCTCATCCGAGTTCTTTCTCTCAAGAAGTCGGGATAGGTCGAGCTTTCTCTTGGCTCTCATCTAGTCCTCCGAAAAGGAGCTAGAATAGGGCGAGTGTTGACTTCTTTTAGCCTTACTCTCATCGGTGTTGTGAAAACAACCCGAATAGTTGGGCTCAAAGCTAGGTTGTAGCCATTTTGCACTTCAACAAATAGTTCGGACCGTAGGCCCTCATCCGAGTTCTTTTTATCTAGAAGTCGGGACAGGTCGAGCTTTTTTTTTGCTCTCATCTAGTCCCCGAAAAGGAGCTAGGATAGGCCGAGTGTTGACTTCTTTAGCCGTACTCTCATCGGTGTTGTGAAAACAACCCGGGGTCGAGCGTTTTTTTGCTCTCATCGGGGTTTGCCCGGGGGTCGAGCGATTTTTGCTCTCATCGGGTTTGCCCGGGGTCGAGCGATTTTTTGCTCTCATCGGGGTTTGCCCGAGGAGTCGAGCGCTTTTTTGCTCTCATCGGGTTTGCCCGGGGTCGAGCTTTTTTGCTCTCATCGGGTTTGTCCCGGGAAGTCGAGTGCTTTTTGGACCAGAGGTCCTTATTCGAGTTCCGTATTTCTAGAAGTCGGGATCTGGTTCTCGAAAGAAGCCGATATACTGTAATCTTTCTTATGAATCTTTGTTGAAGGAAGTAGTACATGTCTAGGGCGTAAAATCGTCGTAATTGAGAGATGTGCCATGAATTTTTATTGGGGCTCCGCCTTCGGACATCGGTTCAGTAGGATCCCGATCCTGTTACTTTTGTTACTATGAAGGGACCTTCCCATGGGCCGAGTAGTTTGTGTCTTCCATCCGGTTTTTGTATTTTCCTCGAGAACTAGATCGCCGGGGCTTGTAAGGTTCTTGGTTTAACGCTTTTGTCGTAATATCTTCTCGGTCCTTGCATGTATCTTGCCGATTGTAGGGTTGCATTGATTCTCGACTTCTTCTAAGTCGTCGATTTCTAGTCTCCCCGGTTTCCTCTCGCTTCTCCTTCGTTATATTGCTCAATTTTGGGGATGTCCATATTAAGTCTGGCTGGTAATACGGCTTCCGATCCGTATACTAAGAAGAAAGGTGAGTAGCCAGCTTGCTCGCTTATCTCGAGTTCTTAGTCCCTGCACTACTTTGGGTAGTTCATCTATCCATTTTGCTCCGTAATCTTTGAGGTCTTTATATAATCTTGGTTTTAATCCTCGCCAAGATGAGTCCGTTGGCTCTTTCTACTTGACCGCTTGCTTGAGGATGAGCCACCGATGCATAGTCAATGTTGAATCCGCAGCCTTGAGCCCAAATTTTTGAATTCCTTAGTCAGTAAATGGTGATCCTAAGTCTGTAATTATCCCGTTTGGCATCCCAAATCTGTGCATAATTTCTTGGATGAACTCTTGTGCTTTGGCCGAGCTGTATTTTACTAATGGCTTGTATTCTATCCATTTGGTGAACTTGTCGATGGCCACGAAGATGTACTCGAACCCTCCTTTGGATTTCTTAAGTGGTCCGACTTGATCAAGCCCCCAAAGATGAGAACGGCTATGCCGGTGGGATGCATATTAGATTGTGAGCTGGAACATGTGCTTGTCTTGCAAACATTTGACAGCTTTTTGCAAAGATTTGACTAGTTCTTCGGCGTCTTTTAATGTTTGTTGGCCAATAGAATCCTGATCGAAAAGCTTTTCCGACTAGTGTCCTTGAAGATGCATGATTTCCGCAGCACCCCGAGTGCATTTCTAATAATATTTCTTTCCCTCTCGTTGTTGGTACGCATTTCAATAATACGCCTGATGATGCTTGCTCTTTTTGTAAAGATTATCTCCTACTAAGATGTAGTTTTTGCTTCTTCCGATTACCCGAAGTTGCTTCTGCTTTTATTTCCGTGTAACTTCTTTTCCTTGATGTAGTCTATGAATACTTACATCCATGTTGAGTTGTCTCAGGCCGATCATTAGAATTTGCTCTTGTTCTCGTCTTCTTCTTCTCGTCTTCTTTTTTTCGTCTCCGACTTGATAGATGGTTTGTTTAATTCTTTTACAAAAACTCCAGCGGGTGCTTTTGCCCTATCTCGAGCCTAGTTTGGCTAACACATCACCTGCAACATTTGAATCTCGTAATATATGATGTATTTCTAGACCTTGAAAATTCTTCTCAAGCTTTCTCGATTTACGTGCAATAGGCATCCATGTTTTCCTTGGTGCAATCCCATTCTTTATTGACTTGGTTGACTACTACCGCTGAATCTCCGTAGACTAGTAATCTTTTGATTCTAAGTGATGTTGCAACTTGTAGGCCATGGATGAGTGCTTCAGATTCTGCTTCATTGTTGGTAGCTTGCCATAAAATTTGTAGAACATATTTGAGTTGTTTTCCATCGGGTGCGATAAGTAATACTCCTCAAGCCCCCCCCTCCTAGTTTTAGAGATCCATCGAAGTACATTTTTCAATGGTCTAGGGTGATGTTTGGAGTAGGTTGTTGTATTTCGGTCCATTCCGCAATGAAGTCGGACAATGCTTGAGATTTGATTGCCTTTCTTGGTGCAAATTCTATTTTGAGTGCTCCGAGTTCAACCGCCCATTTTGAAATTGGTCCCGTTGAGTCTCGGTTTCTTAGGATGTCCCCGAGTGGAAAATCTGTTTACGACGACTACTTTGTGATCTTCAAAATAATGCCCGAGCTTCCTTGAAGTTATAAGTATTATGAGAGTAGTTTTTACACGTGAGGATATCTCACTTTTGATACCGTGAGTACTTCACTTATGTAGTATACTTGGCCTTTGTACTTTGTAGATGTGTCCTTGTTCTTCTCTTTCGACCACAATAGCCGTGCTTTACTACCAAGTAGTTGCGTAATGTAGAGCATGAGGTCTTCATCTTTCTTTGGTGGTACTAATAATTTGAGATGTGCTGATGTATGCTTTTAGCTTGTCCAAGGCTTCTTGTGCTTCTTCGTTCCAGGTAAATTTGTCTGCTTTCTTTAGTAATTTGAAAAAAGGTAAGCCTTTTCCCCCAGTCTAGAGATGAATCTGTTGAGTGCTGCCATGCAACCTGTTAGTTTCGTAGATCCTTGATATCTGGGCCGGTTGTCCCATATCGGTTATTGCCTTGATTTGTTTTGTACTTGCTTTAATTCCTCTTTGGCTGACCGTAAATCCGAGTAGTTGTCCCGATGATACGCCAAATACACATTTGTTGGGGTTAAGTTTCCACTTCCATCTTTTGAGATTGTTGAAAGTTTGTTGTAGATCTTCAATCGTAGAATCTGAGTTCTTTGTTTTGACGACTACGTCATCTACATATGCTTCCACGTTCTTTCCAATTTGATCTCCTAAACAAGTCTGGATTGCTCTTTGGTATGTTGCTCCTGTATTTTTGAGTCCAAAAGACATTGTTTTGTAACAATAAGCGCCGAAAGGTGTAATGAAAGAAGTTTTGCTTTGGTCTTCTTCTTTTAGTGCAATCTGGTGATATCCCGAGTAGCAATCTAGAAACTGATCCTGCTGTTGAATCCACTATCTGATCAATTCTTGGTAATCCGAAAGGGTCCTTTGGACAGTGTTTGTTAAGGTCCGTGTAGTCGACACACATACGCCATTCATCCGTGTTCTTTTTATGTACCGTAACGAGGATTTGCCAACCGATGCCCGGGTGTAAGATTTCTTTAATGAACCCCGCCGCTAGTAGTCGGGCTATTTCTTTTTTATTGCTTCCTTCTTGTCCGGTGAAAAACGTCGTAGTCTTTGTTTGATTGGTCTTGCTCCTTTGTTGACTTCAATTTTGTGCTCGGCCAACTCCCTTGGGACTCCGGGCATATCTGCTGGTTTCCGTGCAAATATATCCTTGTTGTCCCGTAAGAAGTTGGTGAGCGCGAGTTCCTATTTGATAGGCGGTGTGCGCCGATTGTGGCAGTCTTTGATGGATCACCTGTTCCTAGATCAATCTTTTGGTGCCCTCTCCTTCACCGTGGTGAGTATACTTTATTTTTTGGCCGGTATCTCTAGTTCTTACTCGTTTTATTTCTGCTATTGCCGAGTTGATTTCACCTTGTACTTTTGAGGATATCTCGTATTGCTTGTACATCGCATTCGTAAGCTCTTTTTAGGTCTCCTCCGAGAGAGAGTACTCCGTGTGGTCCCGGCATCTTGAGTAGTAGATATGGATAGTGTGGTATAGCCAAGAATTTCGCTAGTGCTTTGGTCTTCCTAATATCGCATGATATGATGATTCAAAATCTGCAACTTTAAATTTGATGAGTTCTGTCCCGTAATTTGTGGGAGTTCCAAATATTACTTGAAAGTGTAATCTGTCCCAAGAGACATAGCTGGTCTCCCGGGTACTATCCCATAGAAAGGTACGCTTGTAGGTGTGATCATTTTTAGAATTCTGTTCCCATTTTCTTCGTGGTGTCTCGCAAATATGATGTTGAGTCCCGCCCCCCATCGATGAGTACTTTGTTATTGTTATGGCGGCGATTGTTGGTCCGAGTACTAATGGATATAGCCCTGCGTTCCCAACACTTGTCCATTGGTCTTCCCGTGAGAACCGAATTGGATATTGTGACCGCTTTAAATATCTGGGTGTTGCCGGCTCTGCTGCCATGATTGTTCGCCGAGCAAGCTTGTCTTCTTGTTTGATCCTAGAACCGGGTACTCCCGAGAATATTACCGATCAAGTTGCTTTGGATTTTGAAAACCGTTATCGGTTGTGTTGTCTTCTTCTTTTTTTCTCTTTGTTTTCTTCCTTGTCTTGTTTGTCCTTTCTCATATATTTTTCTTGAAAGATGCGACACTCTCCCATTGGGTGGATTCCTGTTGGATGATAGATGCATTTCATGTTTTTGAGGTCTTCAAATCTTCTTGCCGGGTAGAATTTCTTTCTTTCGGTGGATGCCACCATGTTATCGAAATATCTCTTTTTGTTGTGGAATTCTTGTCATTTGTCTTGAATGTTCCATCTTCTTGAGTTGTCTTGATACCTTGAGTTATCCCGGTATCTCGAGTTGTCTTGATAACCCGAGTTGTTTTGGTTGTTCCATCTTGTGTTGTTTTGATCGCTTCGAGTTGTTTCTTACGTGCGTGTTGTTTCTCCTTTCTGAGTTGTTTCGTTGTCCGAAAATCTTTCTCTTGTCTTCTCTTACATTGTAATCATCTTTTCAATCGTTCTTTTGAACTCCTCGTTTGTCCGAGGGTTTTCCTTTGCGAAATCGTGAAACATCCATCTTACTTTTAAGCCGTATGAAAATGCTTCTATTACTTCTTTCTCGGTGATGTCATGTACTTGTGCTCGAAGTTCTCCAAATCTTCTATAGAAGTCTCTCGAGGCTTTCTCCTGGATTTTGCTTTAAACCTTTCAACTCGGCTTGCGTTATTGGGTGGATCAAGTATCCTCCAAAATTCTCGCAAAATCCTTTTTGGCGGTATCTCCGAGTAGACTTCTAAGCCTTGGCTTGTTCTTCACTTGGTCGTTGTATGGCGTCAATTTAGTTAATTAATTCTTGTATCTTGTTGATAGGATCAAGCCTTGTCCTTGCCGCAGTTCGTCTTTCTTCGGCTTCTTTTTTTTTGAGCTTTTTTGATTGTACTCGGCTAGCTCTTCTTCATATTTGCGCCATGCTTCTCTTCGTTCATGAACTCGGTTCCTTCTTCCTCCTTTTTTCTTGTTTCTTCTTTCTCTTGTCGCTTTAAACTCGCCGCGGTCTCTCCTTCTCTTGTGACGAATTTGCTGGAATATCGCCTTCGATTCTTCCAAGATCCGTAGTCGGGTTGGACCGGTGGTACTAGAGGTTGCCTTATCATGAAGACTTCTTCGTGCGTATTGGGTGGATGGTCGAGTTCTTCTCCTTCTAGAGGTTTACCGTATTGAAAAGGAAGGAAGGTAGAGAACTTATCTTGTTTGAAGATGTCCCATTGGTCGAGGTTGTAAGATTCCATTGCTTTCTCGAAAGTGATATTCGATATATCCGTGTTGAGTTGTTGAAGCCGTAGTGAAAAAGAACTTCGGCTTGTCTTGTATATTTGGGTCTTCACTTCCTCCGTGAGCTTGAGTCTTGAAAAAATTTCTTGTATCTTCGGCTCTGGTTCTCGAAGTAGTCGACCATGGAGAATTCCTTGTTCGTGCGCCCCGCACCCAGCTTCGAAAAACGAAGGTTGATCCCGCCGAAAAAATCATCATATGTAGGTCCGTCGAGCCTTTGACGTTGATTTCGCCGAAAGCCCCTACCCGGCGCCCGGTACCGCCGGTGTTTGACCATCGATAGCCCGCCACGGGTTCCCGTAGCGATTGATTCGGACCTCGGCGAACGACTAGAACTTCGGCGGTTTCACGCAAGAGACACACGGTTTATCCCGGTTCGAGCCCTCGTCGTCGAGTAAAAGCTCTACTCCCCGCCGGCTTTGGCCTTTTGGCGTTGGATTGATGTATGATTGTGCGTTGTTCGCTCGTTACAAAAAAGGGTGCTCGCTCTTTTTATAAGAGGAAAAGAGCCGAGCTATGGTTTCTAATCCTATTCGGATCCATAGGAAGTGTTCTGCTCGATTACGAGGGTTACTTTCTATTCGCCTAACTAGGATAGTCCGTATTCTACTCGGATCCGGCCCTTCTTGCTCTTGTCCCGACGAGAGCCGTCTTTGTAGATAGCCGTCTATGTCCCGTATCGACACTGACTCACACATCAAACAAGTTTTCTAGATCAAATGAGGTGCAAGAGAGAATCAAATTTGAATTTGGAATTCAAATTCCAAACCCTAGCTCAAGTGGCTAAGTGTTGGAATTAGAATTTCACTTTCAATTTTGCTGAGCTAACCATAATTAATTTTACAAATAAAGTTGCTAACCAATAGCACTATTTCAAAGTATGAACTTTGTACTTTGAAAGTGTACTGTTGGTTGGGTTTGAAAAATGTCATATCATCATTAATTAATTGCCCAAAGATTCAATTTGAAAAACCTTTCAAAAAAGGGAGATTTTCAAAATGTTTTTGCCCCCTTTACCATTTCACCTCAAAATATTTAAAATTTGGGAAAACTCCAAAAACACAGTTTGTGCATCTCTTTGAGCTCTACAACTTTGGTATATAAAGTTTTTCAAGTTTTTGAATAAAATTTTAAGTAATTTCAAAAGTTAGTTGAATTGGAAAATGCCCCTTTTTGAGTTTTAAACTTCAATTCAAACATTATTGGGTTTCATGAAAAACTTTCTAAATGAGAGTTGTAGATCTTGAGAAATAGAACAACATTTATTTTTGGAAATTTTCATCTTTTATTCAAAATTTGAAAGTAATTTTAAATCCCAAGGGTTAGGGTTTTGTCCCTTTTCAAATTTGAATTTCAAATTCAAAAACCAGTTGGATTCTGACAAAACTTGTTAAATCAAAGTTGTAGAGAATGAAAAGTTACACAATTGATATTTTGGGAGATTTTTGTGTACTGTTCAAGTTTTCAGAGTAATTTGAAAAATAAAAAGGGTGAGCTGGTACGTGACGATAGTGCCGCAGGGGGGACACCTCGGAAGGTCGCCCATGCCGCCTTGGTCGGCGCCGCCGTGGCCGTTCCGGCGCCTTCCCGCCGTTCGGCGCATCGCCAACCAGCTCGGCGTCATCACGAACCTCCCAACCACCTGTTTAGCACACCCCCCGGCCTATAAAGTCATCCTCCGGCCGACGGCATTTCTTTTCTTCCACTCCACTCACCCAGGCCGTCCATCTCTCGCCAAATTCGCTCGCCTCGTCCACCGTCTTTCCAATTCGCGTGCACACAGCTCCGCCACCTCCTTGCGCACCGGTTGAGCCACTCCTCGCCCTTTGACATCACCCGAGTCGCGTACACGAAGTCATCTTCCTCAGCTCCGGTCGTCTGCCGCCGCCGTGAGCTCCCTCACCTCGCCAGCGCTCTACAGAGCGTTTCAAGCTCTACCAGTTGTCGTGTTAGCTTCGCCTGGAGTCACTGACTGTGTTCGGCCTTTTGGTTTCCTCAGCCGAGCATCGGAGCCGTCGTAACCTTGCCTCGCCGTCGAGCTCACACCGTCGCAGCCGCTGCCGCCGCCGTCACCTATTTTCCGCACATCCCCGACCTCGTCCCGCTGTTGTTTTGAAGTCTCGGTGAGCTCCTGAGCATAGCTAGGGTATTGGTTGTGATTGTGTCGCCGTCGGTTGGCCGGGACGCCGTGAGCGCCAGTGAGCTCCGCCGTCCGTCGTGGGCGTGCCCTCGGTCGTGCATAGCTAGCCATGCTCGAGTCGTTTTTCACCCGTCTTGAGTTCGCCTTGGGGTCTTTGAGTATGTTGAGACGCCGGTGCAGCCGGAGGAGCTCCGGTGGGCTCGTCCGCGTGCACTGTCTTGGCCGCCGAGCAGCCGGGGTTGTCGATGTGTGCGCCCGCCATCGACGGGGTCAAGTAGTAGCTCGTCGGGTGCGGTAGGGGCGGGAGGAGTCCGCCGGTGAAGTCGGGCTATGCTGGAGGTGCCGCCGTTGGCGAAGCTACGCCGTCGCCGCCGCCGTCCTGCTCACCGACGGAAAAAGAAGAGGGAGGAGGAAGAACCGACAGCGGGGCCGCCGTGTCGATGAGAGAGAGAGGGAGAGGGAGCGCCGCGGCGCGCACTCACTGGCCGTCGCGGGGCCGCTTGGGCCGCATAGCTTCGGGGGGAGGAAAGGAAAATGTTTTTCTTTTTCCTTTTTAATTTCCAAATGCTAATTTTCCACTTTTTGTATTAATTTTATTTGGGCAAATAAAAATGCAACAAAAATATGTATGTGTTCCTTGTAATTTGCTCTGTCCAGGAAAAATGCTAACTTTGGTTTTCCAATAAAGTTTAATTGTGCTTTATTTTGCTCTTTAAATTAAGAAATGCAAGTTCCATGATTTTTAATAATTAAAATATAAGTCCAAAAATTATGAAATTTATTTTGTGTGCTAATTAGATGATGATGATCTTAATTATGAAGTTTGATCCTGTTTTGATTAAGTTTTGTATTACACTTAATTAATACCTTGTTTAATTGATGTTTAAATTAATTAATCCTTTAGCTAATTAGGGTTTAATTAATATTTAATTAGTATGTTTAATTAGTGGCTTTCGACAACTGTAAAAATGGTTAATAAATTAGTAATCACTCTAATCACCATTAGGGTTACCTGATTTTGGGATTGAGGGATGACCCTAGGTCATTAACCCTAATGACCTTCGGCATTTCATGTTGATTGTGTATCGTTAGTCCGTCGTCGTCGACGCTAGCTATACCTTCTTAGTGCAACTATACCGTGAAGAAAAGTTGTACTCAAGATCGATTAACAATCGTTGCATCATTATCGCATGTTCGTTTATCTACTGCATTGTGATCATGCATTCTATCCGTGTAGTCGTGCCGTCTGAGGAAGGGGTTGATCCAACTCCTATCTCTGAGGAAGGTGTTCAGTACGAGGAGGTTGGTCCGGACCTCAGCAGCACCGTCGTCGAACCCCACTTCATCGAGCCCCAAGGCAAGCCCCGGATGCATTTAAACATTTCCTTGTATTTCGAAAAGCTTTATATTTTATGTTCCTGAGATGATGCATTAGGTGTTAGGAGTTGTGTGATATCCTACTTTGATGCATTTACCGTACCTTGATACATTACCCTGGATACCTGTTTTGATTTCGAAATGATTAGTATACGCTTAGCCTTGCTACTAGTGTAGGGTTTTGATAAACTGTTTTCTAAAGTGTGATAACTATACCCCCTGAAGGGAATTTACGAAAACCTGATGTTGCTTGTCGTTTACCCTTGTTCCGACGGGGTCAAGGGTACACCACAAGAACATGATGATGAGTAAATCGAGACGTCGGTGGAGTGACTTGCATCAGGAAGGGCTAGTGCCCCGGTGTAGTGTCGCCCACTTGTGTCGATTAAGGACCGTCCGTTGTTTGGCCCCCGGGATCATGAGATTATTGGATAGTACTAGTCGCGTGCTAATGGTGGTAAGCTCCACTTGGACTATTCGTTACTAAAACGGACAGTAGCGTGTACCCATCCTACGATGCGCACCGCCGAAGTGACCGAGCGGCCGTAGCGAGGTGGTGTACTGTACGCCTATTTTGGTGTGGAGAAATCCGAGCGTTGAGTTGATGTATGTAAGATGTTGGATCCTCGCATACATCGTGTGGCTAGGAAGCCCCACTGGGTATATAAGCGATTCGAATCATCGTTGCTCCACGATATGGGAGACTTGATCCGAGTCCCTTGATCGTAGTAATAATGAAAGTCTCGATAATAAGAGTTTTGAATCCGGCATATGTTTGATAAGTGATTGTTAAAGTAAGGATTGGCTTAGTCTTTTCTGCAAAAAGGGTGTCTTTGATTCTTGCTAAAGCCTCACCTTGATTCCCATTAGCCAAACATTCCCGAGTCTTCTCCCCAATTTTTGGTCGGGTAAGTCTTATGGAGTACTTTTTTGTACTCGGGGTTTGTTCAACCCTCATTGCGTGTGAACCGCATGGGCAAGAGTGCTACGGCCCTTGTTGCATGACGGTTATCGAAGAAGTAACCGATGAGGAGTGAATTGAGTGGCCTCTCAGGGCAGGCACTTTCGTTGTGTGGTTTGTAATAAAATTATATAATGGTACTTCCGCCGGTTTGTAATAATGACACTGGTTTGTATAAGTTTGCAAAAAGATTTGTAAATTAAGTTATTGTAAGTCTTCCGCTACTCGTATTTGTATATGAAAACGTTGTAATATTGTGATGTCTCTGTAAGTATCGATCCCGAGTAATCGTGGTTTATCGGGGATCCACCCGACC
>JADLZL010000171.1:0-59017 GCA_015844335.1 Chrysopogon serrulatus | reverse complement strand
CGAGCCCACATTGCGGGGACTTCAAAATAGCGCTAACTTTCGCCCGTCAAGCCTCGCTTCATCAAGGCCTCGGACGAGTTCCTGTTTTTCCGCCTGGCCCGGGCCTCCCTAGAGGCCTCGGGCCGGTCCCTTTCCAACTTGCTTAGAGCCTCTGGGCGGGGCCTCGAGGGCGTCGTGTCCACTAAGGTTTCCGACCGAGGCCACCTGGCGAGGCCCCGGACCCGGGCACTAACGCTCCGCCTGCCCGGGGCGCCTCCTGGCGAGGGCTCGGGGCGGGCTGCTAACACTCCGCCTCTTAGGGGGCTCCTGCGGCCTCGGACGAGGTTCCGTAGCCGTCCCGCCGAGCCCCGCGCTAAGGCCTCGGGCGACAGCGCGCCGCATCACCTGGTCAAGGCGACCCGCGACTTGACGTATATCTCGCGCAGCCTTCCACGGTGGTTGTCGGTGGCGTGGCCACAGCGATGGGCCGTCCGTCACCACTGCGCACCTGCGCCCGGCGCTCACGGCTCTGCGATCACACGGTGGCGGCCCGGGCCTGCTACGCTTGTGGGGGCGTCATGATGACTAACCCACATGCGGTCCCATCCGCGGGAAGTCAAATCGCGAGACATGCGAATCCGGCGGGAGCACGGCGCCACCTGCATGCGGCGGCCAGATCTTCCGGTGCCCGACCCGCTGCGGCGCGAGGGCTTCGAGCCGCGACGGAGATGGCCCCACGTCTGGCCCCAGCCATCTGTCGACGCGCCGTATCGACAACCCAGCCGCGGCCCTCGGGAGCCGGACCAAGGAGTGAGCCGAGCCGGCGGGGCGCAGTACACAGGCACGCTCATCATAGCCGCCCACGCGGCGAACGCCCACAGGGGCGGGGCGATCCTCGCCGTAAACGAGCCGACTCGGGACGGCGCCATGCCATCGGCTTGATCTTGGCGCCGTGCAAGACAAAACCCCCGCCCTCACTGGGGCCTCGGCACAAGGAGAGAGCCCAGGCCTCGGCGGGGATGGGCGGCGCCCACCACCGTCTTTCCCCTTCAAACAGCTTGTCTTGGCAGCCCGTCCCTCCCCCCCGGCTATAAAAAGGGGGGGCGAAGTCGAGGGGGCAGAGAAATCCAAGGAAGCAAGTCAAGCAATCTCCTTGGCAAACAAACACACACACTCACTCATCTCACACGAGACTTGGGACAGTTCCCTCTCTCCCACTTGCTTGCACACCCTACCTCTGAGGCACCTTGTGCGGGGATAATACAAAACCTTCTTGTGTCCTTCTTGCACACACCATCCGGGGGGTTGGGAACACGCCGCGTAAATTTACTCGTTGGTACTAGGACCACTAGTTTTAGCACCAAACGGTTGGCGCGCCAGGTAGGGGTTTGTGCGTGCTTTTAAAACCTTCCGCCAAAACTACGGAATGGCGGCAAGCGACATTTCGGGGCGGATTCCCGGCCTAACTCCACTCCCACTCCGGCCCGGCTGGAGCGGGGACCATGATCGGTTTGGTGAGCTCGAGTTCATGTCAGAGTCGATGCGACATGGAACTGCCCGGCCAGACCCGGGGGACCTCGACCCGAACTCCGGTGGACCTCTTTTGCCCGACGCGGGAGGCGCCGTGGCGCGCGTTCCCGCCAAAGCGCGGCGGGCCTTTTCCCGCAGCGCCAGCCCGATGCGGAGGAGGACCTTGCGGCGTTGGGGCGGCGGCAGCGCGCCGCCATCGCCACCGCGCCCGCCATTTGGCACAGTCAGCGGCTAGCGCCCGCGTCTCGCCAGCGTCGTCTCCACCGTCATAGGGACGGAGCGTCCGGCGCCGTCGGCGCTCCCGCGCCCTCGGCGCGGACATCCCGGCGGATCCATCCACGCCTATGAGGAGTACACGGTTGGGGCGGGAGGAGCGGCGGCGCGCCACTGCAGCGGCGCTACATCCACCCGATCCGGCGCTACCTCGGACCGCGGGCCCGGGGGGGTTCCTCCCATGCCTTAGCCGGCTTTTCGGCTACCCGGCTCGACTCCCGGACGACATATGCGATCCGACTCGTGAATGCTCACGTGGAGATCGTGGCTTCGGCGTCGGCATGCGCGGCAGCGGCGAATGGCAGGGCCGTGATCGGGCCCGCGCGGGGGAGACTCCGGCGTGGGCTCAACCCCGGGACCTAACACATCCCGGCCTCGGGCGGGGGCCACAAACTTCCGGCACATGCGGGCCCTCCGGGGCCGGCGAGCTACCGGCTACCCCTCGGAGGCCCGGCGTCCCCGAGGCGGATTCGGGAGCTTGGGGACGGGCTCAGCCCGCGACCGTCGCTATTCTGTGGGGAGATAGAGCGTGCAAGCATGCCCACCCGTCGGCGCGCAATCCCTAGCCCCATTGCTCGTCAGCACGCGCGTGGCGACGTCAACGAAGGATCGTCAACGACGGCGTGGAGCGTCCCCATCTTCCCGCAGCGCAGGTCATAACGTCGCGCGGCTGCCTACCTCCTCGTCCGGTCGATGCGAACCATCGACCCGGAGGCAGCCGGTTTCAAGATGATCTGCGCGAGATTATCTGAGACGGCTAACTGTCAGCGGTGGCTTCGGCCTCGGCATCGGACACCGAGGATGAGGAGGATGAAAAGCCGCGACAGCGGCGAAAGCGCGGTCCGCCGGGACCCGTCGCGAAGAGCGATCCGCGGCGTCTTGGGACGACAGCGGCGGCATCGGCGATGGTGGCGCGTACAGCGTCATCAACAATGCCACAAAAGGAGGCGGAGCGGGCGGATGCGACCGCCCGGCCCGCGAGAAGGAAAGCGCGATAGCGGCGAGACGCGGCGATGCCCGATCCTCGGGGCGCGCGCTTCAGCCGGGAGATCCGCGGCGCCGCGTTCCCGCTTCCGGTTCCGACAGCCCGGCCAATCTTGCCAAATACTCGGGAGAAAGCGAACCCGAGGTTTGGCTCAGCGACTCCCCGCTGGCATGCCCGGCTTGCGGCGCGGGGCGATGACGGCTTATCATCGCAACCTTCAGCTGCGCTTGGGTGATTCGGCCGCAGCGCTTAGGCTGCGGACATCTTTCCCGCCAGCATAATCCGCGGTAGTGAGCTAGTCGGGGTTTTTGTGGGAAATTTCGGGAGGTACATCGTGCGCCGGGGGTCGTGGGATCTCATTTTGCCGCCGAAGGCCGCGGCGGGCGCTTCGTGACCGTGGTGGCTGCCGAAGTGCCGCGGGCTGCGTGGCGGCACTACCATCATCGATGCATTCCTTGGCGTCCGCGACCTGCAAAGGCTCGTCCACGAGATTGGGCGGAAGATGCCAACCACCGCCAACGGTGTTCGAGGTGGCGTGAGGAATCGCCTCGGCGAGGGAGCGGTGGGGGCGATTTTCCGTCGACAAAAGGGAAGCGGAAGGAGGGACAATGCCGAGGGGAGGCAACCAGCGGCCCCGAGAAAAAACAAGAAAAACAAGCACAAAGGGAAGAAGGGCAAGAAAGAGGTGGACTCGAGGACGATATCGTTGCCACGGACTGAACATAAGACCCCGAGGCCCCGGGGCCAGGGCCTTGACGACATGCTCAAAAAGCCACGCCCTTTCCACAAATTCCCGTCAAGCACACTATGGGGAGTGCGATTTGGCTTGTCGCTTCTATCGAAGCTTCCCCTTTGAGGACAAGAAGAAGGAGGGAAAACAAAGGCGAGAGTTCCACGAGGTCCATGGCGTTTTCATGGTCATCGGGGGCTTGCGGCGAACCTCACCCAGCGCCAAATCAAGCGCGTCGTCGAAGATATTCTCGGTGCACCCCGCCACTCCCGGCATTACTGCCGTGGTCATGACACCATCACCTTCGGCATCGGCGACCACCCCCCTCGTGCCAAAGCCCGGGCGATACCGCTTCGTGGTCGACCCCATTGTCGACAGCGTCGCGGCTCACCAAGGTGCTGATGGATGGCGGAAGTGCCCTTAACATCCTCTACTCCGAAACCCTCGGCTTGTTGGGGATAGGCGCTCACGGCCGGCCCGGTGGCTCTCCCTTTCGGGCGTAGTGCGGGTAAGGCAGCCCTGGCCCCTCGGGCGTCGACCTCCCCGTACGCTTTGGGACGCCATCGAACTTTTGCAAGGAGGTCATCACCTTAGGCGTGGTTGACTTTTCGAGGAACCTATCACGGAATCCTCGGACGACCAGCGTATCTCGAGGATTCATGGCCGTCCCCAACTACACTTACCTTCTCCTCAAGATCTTTGGGCCCTAATGGCGTCATCACCGTTGGCTCCTCCCCCTCGAACACGCAGCGTTCAAGCTGCGACGTCGAGGCGGTCGAGCCTTATTTGGCGTGGCGATCTCCGAGGCCCTCGACACCAAGCGTCACGCCGGCGCATTCGAGCCATCCGGCGGAGTGAAGGAGGTCCCGCTGGACCCCGCCTCTCCATCCCCAGGCAAGGCGGTGAAGATCTGCGCCTCCCTCGACCCGAAATAGGAAGTTGTGCTCGTCGACTTCCTCCGCGCATAACGTCGACATCTTTGCGTGGAGCCCTCGGACATCTTAGGGCATTCCGAGGGGAAGTCGCCAAAACACTCCCTTGACATCCGGGCGGGTCAAGCCGATGAAAGCAGCGTCTGCGCCCGATTTGTGAGGAGAAGCGCGGGGCCATTGGCGAGGAGGTGAACAAGCTTTTGGCGGCGGGTTCATCAAGGAGGTGTTCCACCACAGTGGTTATCTAACCACATGTCTTGGTTAGGAAAAAGTGGGGGAAATGGAGGATGTGTGTAGATTACATTAATCTAAATAAAGCATGTCCGAAAGTCCCTTTTCACTTACCACGTATCGATCGGATAGTCGACTCCACTTCGGGGTGTGAGCTCTTATCCTTCCTTGATGCCTATTCCGGCTACCACCAAATCAAGATGATGGAGTCCGACCAGCTCGCGACTTCCTTCATCACCCCTTTCGGTATGTCTTTGCTACGTGGCGATGCCCTTCGGGCTCGAGGAGCGGGGGGCCACGTATCGGCGGTGCATCTTTGGGCGTTTTCGGAGACCACATCGGCGAAACCGTAGAAGCCTACGTCGGCGACATCGTGGTCAAGACCAAGGAGGCCGACAACCTCATCTCGACCTTGAGGTCGCATTTCGATGTCTCAAGGCCAAGGCGTCAAGCTCAACCCAGAAGTGCGTCTTCGGGGTCCCAGAGCATGCTCCTCGGGTTCATCGTCTCAAGCGGCATCGAGGCCCAACCGGGAGAAGGTAAGCTGCGGTACGAGCATGGGGCCGATCGAGGACTGAAAGGGTGTCTTGCGAGTCATGGGGTGTGCGGCGTCTCTAAGCCGCTTCATCTCACGGCTCGGCGAGAAGGGCTGCCCCTCTATCGCCTCCTAAGAAAGTCAGGCGCTTCTCACGGACCTCAGGGCCCGGGGAGGCCCTCGACAAGCTCAAAGCCGCCCTCACCGGGGCCCCGATCCTCGTCCCGCGCCCGGCCAAGGGGCCCCTCCTCACATGCGTTGCTGCGACAACGCAAGTAGTCGATCGCGGCCATCGTCGTCGAGAGGCGGGAGGAGGGCCACACCTGCCGGGTCCAGGCCGATTTACTTCATCGGCGAGGTGTTGTCGAGACCAAGATCCGCTACCATGAGATCAAAAAAGCTGCTCTGCGGTGGTCACGACCGGCGCAAGCTCAGACACTACTTGGCGCTCACCCCGTGGCGGTGGTCTCCTCCTTCCCGTTGGGGAGATCCTCCAAAATCGGGGAAGTCTCGGGGCGGGTCGCCAAGTGGTCCGTTGAGCTCATGGGGAAACCCTCTCCCTACAGCGCCAAGGAAGGCTATCAAGTCTCAAGTCTTGGCTGACTTCATCGCCCGAGTGGACCGATACTCGATTACCGCCGCCCGGCTCCCAGTGGAATCTTTGGATGATGTACTTTGGCGGGTCCACGATGAAGGCTGGGCCGGCTGGTCTCTCCTCTTTGTCTCTCCCCCTCGGGGTGCACATCCGACACATAATCCGCCTCCACTTCCCGGCGTCAAACAACATGGCGGAATCACGAGGGCCTACTCAATGGGTTGAAGATCGCCATCGAACTTCGGCATCAAAGCGCCTTGATGTCAGGGGACTCGCGACTTGTCATCGACAGTCATGAAGGACTCAAGCTGCCACGACCCCCCCAAGATGGGCCCAGCGTCTTTGCAAGGCGGTGCGCAGCGCCACTGGAAGACAAGTTCGAGGGCCTTGAGCTCAACCACGTCGTCCGCTTGGTACAACGAGGCTGCCGGCAAACTTCGCCAAGATCGCCGCTTGGAAGAGCCCCGGTTCCCCCCGATGTCTTCACAAAGGGACCTCATGGCTCCCTCCATCACACTCTCGCCAAGCGGGGAGGAGGCCACGGAGAATCACTCGACCCCCCTGGGGAGATGTCAAGGTCCCTCTGCAACCGGGGCCCCCTCGGGACTCCGAGGCGTCCTCGGCATCAAACCCCCAAGGTCATGGAGATCGGCGGGGGAGGATCAGGAAGCCGACCCCAAGCCGGGACTGGAGAAAGCCATACCTCGATTGGATCGTTCGGGGAACCCTCCCGAGGACTTCAATCAAGCCCGGCGCATCGCGAGAAGAGCAAAGTCCTTCGTCGTCATCGAGGGCGACCTCTACAAGCCGAAGCCCCTCGAAGTCTGCGCATGATGCGTCACGGTCGAGGATGGCCTTGCCCTTGGTTCGCAAAATCACGCCGGGGTGTGTAGCCTACGCCGCTCCCCGCTCCCTCGTCGGCGGGCTTTCCAAGAGGGATTCTACTAATAACCGCGGTCGATGGCGCCACCGGCGTAGTGCGCACTGCGAGGGGGTGCCGATACTACGCTCGTCGACGCCGCACCTACGGCTCGAGGCACTCCCGGACCATCCCGATCACATGGCCCTTGGCCGTGTGGGGTTTTGAACTTAGTAGGACCTCTCAAGAAAGCGCCCAGGGGGCTTCACCCATTTGCTTGTCGCCATCGACAAGTTCTCCAAGAATGGATCGGCGCGCCCGTCACCAACATTCGATCCGAGCAGGCGGTGCTCTTCTTCACCGACATCATCCACCGCTTTGGAGTCCCGAACTCTATCATCACCGACCACGGCACCCGGTTCACGGGGCGAAGTTTAAAACTTCTGCGACAACCACCCGGATCGCATTATGCGGTCACCGATCGCGCACCCACAACGAGCGGGCGGGTGGAGCAGGCCAACGGGATGATACTGCAAGGGCTCAAGCCTCGGATCTTCAACAAGCTCGACAAGTTCGGCAAAAGGTGGCTCGAGGCTCCCTCGGTCCTCTGGAGCCTCGGGGCGACAACGAGCCGAGCCACGGGGTTCACGCCTTTCTTCTGGTATACGGCTCGAGGCCGTCCTCCCCCCCTTGACTTGGAATTTGGCTCTCCGAGGCTCAAGTCCTATGAGGAGTGTATAACCCGGTGGGCTCGGGAGAACTTCATTTGGATATGCTTGGCCGAGGCCGGGGGGCGCTGCCCTCCTACACTCGGCAAGATACCAGCCCGGTCCCTCCGGCCTACCACCCGGCCAAGGTCGAGCCGAGACCTCAAGGAAGGCGTCGGTGCTCCGTCTCCGCCAAGACAACGAGGGGGCGCCACAAGCTCACGCCGCCTTGGGAAGGACCATTCATCGTCGCCCGAAGTCCTCAAGCCGGGCACGTACAAGCTCGCCAATGAGGGCGGAGAAGTCCTCAACAACGCTTGGAACATTCAACGGCCTAATTAAACTTCTACCCTTAAGTTTCCAAGTTCCTACTTATAGTTGTACTCCATATTTCTCAAAGAAGAATGAAAAACACTTTTACAATTTTTCTGCAAATAAGAAACATGTCCGAGGCCCTCGGGGGCTGAGGACCTTAACTACACTTTTACACCGCCTCGAGGCTGGGCGAGACTCGGCTTTGACCCATCAAAGTCGAGCCTCCCCGGGGCTAGGCAGGGGGAACTCCCTCTGAAAGGCACTTTGCAAGCGCCGTTGGGCTCACATTTTGTGTTCAAATCTGCGGCCAAGTGTTCTAGGCCCCTAATCTAAGTTGCTTAGGCCATGAGAATCAAAGGCATGCGAAAAGTAAGCGTCAAAAGCGAAAACAAATCATAAGGCCTCGTTGGGCCACGGTACTTGTCAACCGTGACACAATAACAAAAAGCTAATTAAGTTTTTTTTTACATGGGCACGCTTCGGCCCAACATGCGAACTTCAGCGAGGGCGTCAGGCCCCCTACTCCCCATGGGCGACATCCATGGCGTCGGTGGCGTCGGCTCCTTCGGCGGCGTTAGGGAGGATCGCCGTCTGGAAGTGCGGCCAGGCCAGTCGTGGCCCTTCAGCCCGGCCCAGGCGGCTTCGTCGAACACCTCCCTCTCAAAGACCCTCCGTTCGTCCTCGGCGACGGCGAGCCCCTCGGAAACTTTGGGGAGGTCGAGGCCGTAGTGGGAGAGGGTCATCGCCAAGGTGTGCGACACGCCGGTCCGAAGGCGGGCCCGAAGGGCCGGCGTGGGCGGCGCTTCCACCCGTCACAGGCAACGCCTCCCAGGCGGCCCAGTGGGCTAGGCGGTTTCGGCCGACTCGCCCGGCCCGACCCATTTGTGTGCAACGGCTCGACCTTCTCCTTCAGGCCTCGAGCTCGCCACAACGCCGGAGTAGGCCGTCCGTGCACGCACCGAGGTCCGCCCGCTTGTTCACGACTTCCTCCCTCGGCCTACGCATCCGCCCGGGGAGTCGGCCTTGGAGGCTGAATGCAAGGATGCGGCTCGCCAAAAAAAAAAAAAAAAAAAAAAACAAAGACACCGCCACCTCCTCCTCCCGGTAGCGCTTGGAGCCGGATGGCCTCATTCGGCGCTTTGCCAAGCTCGGCCCCGCACCATGGTGACGTCGTCGACAAAAGCTGGTGATCGGTGTCCATATTCACCGAGGTTCTCTGTCAAGGTCGATGGTGCCGGAGGCCGCCTCGCTTCCTCATTGCCTCGCTTCTCGGCGCGGCTTGTCGAGCTCCTCGTTCCGGCGGCCGGCTCGGTCTTGTGGCTGGTTTTACTCATGTCGTTGGAGATGGAGCGCCTCGTCGAGCCGGACTGAGCAGGGCTTCGATTTCTCCCGGGGCGCCATCGCCCGAGGTCCTACAACGATCGGGGCCAACGGATTAGCCGCCTTTGGGCACTCATGCCAAAGTTAGGCTTCAACCACAAATGATTGTATTACCTTCAACAGTCGGGGGAGGTCTGGAGAAGATCGGCGAGACAAACCAAGCGGGTTTTTGGCCGACTTCATGTACTTATCCACTTTGCTCCCAAGATTCGACTCCAAGGCGTCGTCGGCCTGCGTAGGCGGCCGGTCCTCCCGGGTCCGGGCGGTCCGACAGAACATCAGCGGCGGCACGTTACGGCCCCGGAGGACCCCTCGGCAGGCTTGCAGCGGTCGGCGACCACTCACGGTTGCCGAGGAAGTAGCATCACGACGACCACTCTTTCCCCAGCGCGGAAGCGGTCTCCTCCCGGATCTGCCACCTCTGGCGTCGGCGCCCAGAGGCGGAGCAGGCGCTCGCTCCTCCATGAACACGTCGCCCGGTGGCCATCAGGCGGCCCGTCACGGCTTCAGCGGCAGGCGCCGTCCACGGCCTCCAGCGGCGCCGCCAAGGCCTCCGCGCCCGGGCGCTGCTTCCGCCGGGGGCGGAGGATGGCTCCCCCGCCGGGGCGCCTCGATCCACGCTTCCTCGGGGCGCCCGCCCGCCCGCCCGGGGGCAGCAGTGGCGCCCGCCCGTCTTGGCCCGATAGCCTCAGCGCTGGCGGAGCGGGGGGGGCGGGCAGGGCCGTCTTGCGCTTTGCTGCGGTAGCAAGAAGAGTGAGTCTTCAAAAAAAAAAAAAAGAAGGCGGCAAGACTAAAAAGGACAAACACCTACACGACCCGGCGGTTGAAGCGATCGGCTCACTTGGAGCCGTGCTCGGCGGGGCTCGGACACGAGGTGTCCTCGGCCAGCGACTCGGGGTCCGAGGTCAGGCACGCGCTGGCCAGCCGGCGTCGCCGCCTCTTCGGCCGAGCCTGCGCCTCACCTCGGCCCGGCCTCCCCCGCGCCTCGGGCCGGATCGAGGGCAGGATCGAGCCGCCTCCGGAGCAGGGGCTGACGGCGTGGGATGACTCGGGGAGGGGCCTCGCCCCTCCCGACGAGTCCGTCTCCGGCACTTTCCCGGGCGAAGCCCCTCGGCGGAGTGAGGGGGCGAGGCGATGTCCTTCAACGGCCACGGCGACCACTCCCTTTCTTCACGAAGCGTGCGGCCAAGCCAAAAGAAGCTGTAGTCCCCTCCTCCTCGTCATCCTCATCATCGTCATCGGCCCCGGTGGTGTCGAGGGAGAGGCGTCGGCTCCCGGGGGAGCCCTTCGTCTCTCTGCCGGCGCCTCCGCTTCTCTCGAGGCGCGCTTCTCACCCCTCCTTGCGGATGTTCCGGTCCTTCTTCTTCTCCTTCTTCTTCTTCTCCTTCCTCTGCTCTTGATAGCCTTGTTAGCCTCCTTCACCGCGGAGGCAGGGGAGGCTTCGATGCTCTCAACTTCCGGCCGGTCCTGCGAGGAAAAGAACAAGGTGAGGTTAAAGGGGAGATGCGGGCATCAACGATACAAGCACAATCAAAAGGAACTCACCACGGAGATGGCATCCGGGTGGGGGCGCACGCGACCTTGTAGGAGGAAGGGTCGGTCACCACCGCCGCCTCCTTCGGCCCTCGACAACCTCGTCGAACTTCGAGGTCGACAGGACGACATCCTTGTCCCGGCCAGGGGGCTCCTTTCTGCATGTCGAGCAGGGAAAAGCCGCCTCGACATGAGGGGCGGGACTTCGCCGTTGGTGGAAGGCGGCGATGACGACCAGCGCATCCAACCCTTTTGGTCAGCATCTTCAAGGCCGGAACACCTTCTTCATTGGAGTGGTCTTCTCCTCGATGATCTCCTCCCTCCACCTTGCGGGCTCCGCCTCAAACACCTTCCGGTGAAAGCGGGCGGGTGGCCAGTCGTTCCCGAGATAGAACCACTTAGCGCGCGGCCCGCGGTTGGAGAAAG
Source organism: Chrysopogon serrulatus (assembly GCA_015844335.1). Taxonomy (NCBI): domain Eukaryota; kingdom Viridiplantae; phylum Streptophyta; class Magnoliopsida; order Poales; family Poaceae; genus Chrysopogon; species Chrysopogon serrulatus. The sequence goes on along the minus strand of JADLZL010000171.1, from coordinate 48,007 downwards.
CGAGCCTCGTCGGGATGTAGGAATCCGGTGGCGATTCCCGCGGTGCGGTATCAGACTCCCAGACAGCCAGACGGGCATCCTCTTCCACTTACCGGCGCCCTTGAAGTAGAGGCGCCCTCGGCATAGAGCGAGAGATCCCGGTGGGGCTCGACTCCGAGGTATCCCTCGCACAAGGCGGCGAACACCGCCCGGTGCGTGATGGAGTTGGGGTTGAGGTTACTGCTCCGGGCCGTAGTACTCGAGGGATGGCCCTCAAACCGGCCCAGGCATCCCGAACCCGTTCTCATGGAGCGTCGTGAAGCTCCACGGGTACCGGGCGGAGTGCGGGGGCCAGTGTCGGCCCCGTGAACAATCCCACTCCGGCGAGGGGCTACAGTCGGCGCGGGGGCGGAGAAGCCGCCCCCACGGCGCCGTCGGCTCGGCGGCGTCACGAGGCTCGTTTCAGCTCCCCTCTCGCGCCCGGCGATCTCGGGCCTCGGCGCCATAGGCGGCGGTGGGCTAGGGAAAGATGCGGTGGTTTCTCTCCCTTCCCGCTCCCGTTCCCTCTCGGCGCGGATGCAGATATGGCGCGGCGGAGAACGGTGGGCGCAAGGGTGAGGAAGGCGAAAAGAACTGGGACCGCCCACACCGTATTTATACCCGAAACCCCGATCGGTTCACCTACCCACATTTAATGCACGATCGCGCCCAGATTTCCCACTCCGATTACGTCGCCGCGATCAGACCCCGGGCCCCGGCGCCGACGAGCGGCCATTACGACCACACGGCCCCGCACGCCTCACGCCGCGATGTAAATTTTTTCCACATAAAATCCCGGCACACGGAACCGGGGGCTGGCTGGCCAGCGGCCTCGGTGGCGACGGCCGCACATCACATCCGCAATGGGGACCCGCCAAACGCAGCGCCGCGGCAAGCGCCTGACGGAAAAGTGGGGCCACGCCACCGCTTCGCGCGCCTCCATCATGGCCACGCGCTCACGTCCCCACGGCAAGGGGCGTTCACACCAAGCGCTTCCTTCCCACAGGAAGGGAAGCCCATTCTGATCCCAGTACGAAGGGCGGCCCATCTCGGGGAGTTCGGCTTGACTCCCTCGGGACAAGCGAGTCGGGGAGCAGCTCGGGCGGCCTCTTGACGCCAGCCTAGCAGCGGCAGCCGTCACTGTAACATCCAGGAGGCGGCCACGGCGGCGAGAGGGGATCAGCGTGGGAGAGGCCAGAGCCCTCGGGACCCGGCGGGGCGAGGACCCGAGCCCCACCTCGGGGACAACGTGCGGGGGCTCTTATGAAAGCTTGGCGCCTCGGGCCCAGCCAACCCCTAACGAGCGGGGGGGCACGGCGTTTCACTTGGATCCTCCCGTTAACGACTCACCGATCTAATTGCGTGTGACGCACCGTCACCGACGTAGCGGCAAAAAATCCACCCTCCTCCTGCTGGGAAGGGATGCGCGAGGCGTTCACGGTTAACGGCCAAGTACCTCATCGGCCCCACGCCCGACCGGGGCTCGGGCTACCCCCGAGCAATGGCGGAGTGGGAAACATCATCTAACCACGCGCCGTCGTGCCCCGGACGAGCCGACGGGCGGGGACCAAAAATAAGGGCCCTCCTAACAATTAGGCCCAAGAAACGCCGAAAACTAGGCCACACAAGAACAAAACACGGCCTGCCAAGGCCCAAACAAGACTACACACTAACACCCCCGAGCCCACATGCGGGGACTTCAAGCAAACGCTAACTTTCCGCCCGTCCCAAGCCTCCTTCATCAAGGCCTCGGGCGAGTTCCGCCTCCGCCTGCCCCGAGCCTCCCAGTAGAGGCCTCGGGACGGGCCGCTACTTCGCCCGAAGCCTCTCGGCAGAGGCCTCGGAGCGGCGTCGCTTCGGTCCGGCCCGAAGCCTCCCCTGCTGAGGCCCCCGGACGGCACTACGCTCCGCCTCGCCCGAGGCCTCCTGCTGAGGGCTCGGGCGGGCACTCAACACTCGCCTCGCGCGGAGGCCTCCCTGCCCGCGACCTCGGGACGAGTTCCCTGCTTCCGTCCCGACCGAGGCCTCAAGCTAAGGCCTCGGGCGACAGCGCCGCATCACTGGTCAAAGACCGACTCATCGACTTGGCGTATATCTACCGCCCGCCTTCCCAGTGGATGCGCCGACGCTAGCCTCAGCGTGGATGGGAGCCGTCCGTCACCACTCTCGCACCTCTGCGCGCCCTGGCTCACGGCTACTGTAATCCCTGCATAGCGGCCGGGGCCTGCCATCTGAGGGCGTCATGATAACTAACCCACATGCATGAGTCCCATCACGGGAAGTCCAAATGGAGCATGCCCGCGTCCCTGGGCGGGGAGCACGGCGCCACCATGGCGGCGGCGGGGATTCCCGTGTTCCCCATCGCGGCACCTAAAGCTTCCCCGAGGCGGGGCGTCGAGATGGCCCCGCGCACGTCGCCTCTACGCCGGCCACGCCAGAGTAATCGACAACGACGCCAAGCCCTCGGGGAGCCCGGACCGAGTGAGCCAAAGCTACAAAGAAAGCCACGGTACACTGGCACGCTCATCATGACGCCCCACGCCGACCCTCGCAGAGGCGCACGCCCCCTTTCTCGCCAAGAACGAGGGAGCGACTTCCACAGGACCAGCGCCCGCCATCGACAGGGCGGCGCAGGTACCAAGAAACCGCCGCCCTCACCCGGGGCCTCGGCACAAGGGAGGGGAGCCCCTAGGCCTCGGCAGATGAGGCGGCGCCCACCACCGTCTTTCCTATTCAAACATCAGTACTAAAAAGCCCGTCCTCCCCTTCCGGCTATAAAAAAGGAGGGGAGGGGTCCTTCCGGGGACGAGAAAATCCAACGAAGCAAGTCAAGCAATCTCCTTGGCAAACAAACACACACACTCACTCATCTCACACGAGACTTGGGACAGTTCCCTCTCTCCACTTGCTTGTACACCCTACCTACGGGCACCTTGGTGCGGGGATAATACAAAACCTTCTTGTGTCCTTCTTGCACACCATCCAGGGGTTGGGAGCACGCCGCGTAAATTCACTCGTTGGTACTAGGACCACTAGTTTTAGCACCGACAAATGTCATCAAGGATTACATACTAATTGTGCAAACTGCAGACAGAATGCTTGAAATGTGAGGATTTATTCCCCTAGACCACCTTGATAGTTCTTTTTGAGCAGCAAATTTGTTGGGGCCTTGTAGTGCTGTACCTAAAAAGCTTACTTAGTTCCCAATGTCACTTATAAAGAAATCAAGATTAAAATTTTCTTTGAGCAGCTTGCGATGCCTCGGCAGTTCGCGACATGACTATTTTTTTGGTGGGTATCTCTGTTCCTGTATAAGCTAAAGTTTCATAAAGAAAGTTCTCATTATTACCAGAAAGTACTTTGTAAAAAAAAAAAAAATCAAGATCCTTTTGTGAGATCCAACTGAGCAAATGCCTATCTCAATTTATTTTTAGTTCGCCTTAAGTAATACATAACCGATAATTTATTGGTATCTTGAGGTCCTTAGGTGTCATATATGAATGTGCCATCTTCACAACGCACTTCAGCTTTGTGACACATAGGAGTCAAAACTAGCTTTTGTTTATGCAGCACCTTGTTTTACTAAAAAATATGTGCAGGTCATTGAGCACTTGCCATATGATCATAGAGCGGATGTTTTCAGTTTTGGGATAGTTCTTTGGGAGCTGCTGACTGGAAAGGTTATTTTCTCTCACCATCGTTTTGTTTCACCAGCATAATGGTAGAGCAGGAGTGGTTTTGCTAATTGCTGAATTGACCTTTTCTTTTCAGCTTCCATACGAAGACATGACACCTCTTCAGGCAGCAGTTGCCGTTGTTCAAAAGGTATCATAATTTAATACGTCAGTTACTGTGGTTTGTCACAAAATAAGAACAGTACACATCTTGCTGTTATCATACTGCATTAATTTGCTGAAAGGAAAAGGTTCCAAAGAAAAAAGGAATTGTAGACCCATTCGAAGTTCTGGAATCTTTTCTGGTGCTTGGTTGGAGTGAACTTGTGAAACTGCTGCAGAGTTCCTGTTTTTTTTTTAATCCTAATTTGCCAGAGCCGATAACTCTGCATGCAGGATTTGAGGCCTACCATTGCTGCTGATACTCATCCTATGCTCGCTGAACTCCTTCAGAGATGCTGGCAGAAAGATCCTGCTCTAAGGCCAACCTTTGCAGAGATTGTGGATATACTGAACTCTATAAAGGAGGTATGTGTTCACATAAAGAACTACGTGCCTTTCCCCCGTTTTTTTTAGTTTGTTCAATTTTTTTTTTTTTTTTTCACACGCTTCATTGCCAGGTGGTTCGGAGTTCTGTGCATCACAAGAGGCATCCAGGTCGATCTCACTCCGGGAGACGAGGCTGTTGATGCGCCATTTTTGTGTCGTCTTGCACGCCCTTTTCATTTTCTTTTTGCACTCGAGTGATGACTTCAGAATACGGCCAGAATAGTTTACTATATTCATACCGAGAGGTTTTGTTACAATTTTTTTTGTTTAATTTTGACTAACGCTTCAAGGACTTTCCTCTTTTAAAAGGTTATTAGAGGGGCATATCCACGTTTACATTTGGCCTTGTATCTGGATTTCGTACTCTCTCCTCTTATTTTTTCTTTAGTTGCGCAGGCAACTAAGGTTCAAATGGAAATCTTTAACTAATATAGTGTCTGCAGATAAAACCATGTAAATTTAGAGAATCAGATTTGGAAACATTTTGGTATATTGTTAAATTTATGGTCATTAGTATTATAAATATAAGGTATAACTATTAAAAATTGTGCCGTTAGTGACCGTGCACTGGATCAATTTGTGCGGAGTATTTATAAAAAGGACTACAAGGCCAGTCTCACAGTTGCGAAGTTTCATTTCACTGAGTGACGAAGTTTTATTTTATTGTTTTTAAAACTGTCATGTCACATATTAAAATGAAAATTTGATGAAACTTACATTGTGAATGTAGAGTTTCTTTCTATAGTTTTATAGGAATTTAATTTCATGATTTATAGAGAGTTTACCATGACATTTATTTCTTCTTTCTTCTTTATTAAAACGTTGTCATGTCATTACAAATGTATATGTGACAGACTATTTAATGCAAATAAAACTTTTATTGAGATTGATCTTATATTTTATCTGCTTTCAGGTGACAGCATGCTATTGTATCTTTAGATGGCTGCTATGACAGCTGTAGCAGCAGGCTACAGTGGTGGTGCTACTACGGTTATGGAAGAATGTCGTCTTTGGCACATGTTGGCTGATTCCTTAGGCGATCAGAAACATTAAGGTGGAGAGTTGTTTTGGGGATTTGGTAGACCTGTTGAACATCGTAATTTCGTTACTGTCAAGGTTTTTTCGGTGCTAGGAAAAAGGGAAAGAATATTTATGTTTGACAGAGCTTCGAGTAGCTCTTCCTCTGGCTTTTTACACTATAGCAAGGAGTTTGTTTTTCTCTCTCACTCTTAAAATGAACTAGGAGTTGATGAAGTCACTATTTTGGCCTTCGCTGGTTTTAGCTTCTCTGCACACTATAGCAAAAGAGAGCACATAGTTCAGGTTCTCTCTTGGCACTTCTAAGTCCTAACTGACATCCACACTTACTAGAGCTCAAGGAACCTCTTCACTAATAACTACTTGTTAGATTAGAAACTGTATTTGTTATGAGATTGAAGTGATCTAATCGAAAGGACCTTGATATCGCCTAGAGATGGTGAAGGTGAATAGAGACGTTTCTAAAACATTAACAACAAATAAGACTTTGCAGCGGATTAGCAAGCCGTGGAAATTAACCTCCACGCAACATAGAGAGCTCAACAACACCAGGATGTTTTGAATTGGGATTTGACAATTTATTTGGTAGAATATAAACATATCGATTAGTCGCATTCACCCATATGCCAAAGGTTTGACAAACTGTGACTATTTTAACACACAATAGGAAGTGAATTGCTGAAACACAGAGAAAAGGGTTCAGAATACTTATTTTCACAAGACACTGAAGCGTCTATCCTCTTCATTAGTATTTATTGGAGCGCCTAAACATTTTTTTTTAGTTAGTCCAAATCATTTTTATGGAATAGAACAATATTTTCTGTTCACGGAATTGTTGTTCCATTCTAGAACAAAAAATATTCTTGCCTCACTTGGAAATGGTCATATGTTGAAGAAATTTTTTAGGAGAAATACTAAGATTTTGCATGAAAAAACATTCCATGTTTGTAAAAATGCTCTATGTTCGAGTAAAAATGGTTTTAAACTAAACAAAAAATGCTCGCCCTTAGTGAAATATAAATTTGCTTATTTACAATGCAGTAATAAATATTATTATTGTTTCATTTATTTGAAATTAATATTCCACTGGCCATTCATGGTGTCCTATAGAGAATTGAGAGCATAAATTTGAAATAAGAACAATATAACATAATAAATAAAAAGTATAAAAGAGAGAGAGAGAGAGAGAGAGAAATAAAAAAAAATTGTGCGTACGAGCGCGTCTCAGCATGGACGGAGACGGCCCGTTAAAGGCCCAGCTACTACTGACAAGTAGTAACCCTAATCGCCACCAGCCTCCGCCTCTCCTCCCGGTACCAGCAGCCGCCTCGCGCTCGCGCACGCTCTCTTTCCTCTTTGTGTGACGACAGGGTGGGCTACCAACACCGCCGCCACCGCCGCCCTACGGCAGGTGCCGAGGCCTTCGCCGGCGAAGAGCGTCCACCAGGTATTCCCACCCCCGCCTCTCCTCCATCACCTCCGACCTCTTCCCGTCCCCCCCCCCGCCGGCACCTCCGACCCAGACCCACAGCACCCCGGTGAGCAGGAACCCTCATCCTCCTCCTCCTCGCTCGCGGATTTCGACGCCGCCGAGCAGCTCATTCACCTCTGGGGGACCACCCCGGAGGCGCTCGTCTTCGAGGCACCCGAGGACGACGCCGCGCACTACCTCGATGCCGTCTATGTCGCCGTCGACCACCTCTCCACCCCCGCCGTCTCCGGCCGCGCCGGGGTCGCCGTGCAGCTCGCCATGTCGCGCCTCGAGGACGACCTCCGCCACCTCATGCTCCGCCACTCGATGCCGCTCGACGCCAGCGGCCTCTACTGCTCGCTCCACCGCCTCTCTCTCGGCTCCATGGACGACCTCGACACCTCCTCCGAGTTCGATCCCGCCACCCCGCACAGCCAGGACGGCGGCGGCGGGCCGGACACCGCCCGCAGCAACAGCATCGCGGGGAACAACCCCTTCGAAGACCAGGTGTTCGACCTCGTGCGCCCGGAGGCCGTGGACGAGATACGAGCCATTGCTGACCGAATGGTTCACGCAGGGTATGCCAGTGAGCTCGCTCAGGTGTACTGTGCCATCCGGCGTGAACTGCTTGATGAGTGTCTCACTGTGCTCGGTGTGGAACGGCTCAGTATCGATGAGGTGCAGCGCATCGAGTGGAAGCTTCTGAATGACAAGATGAAGAAGTGGGTGCATGGGGTCAAGACAGTTGTTCGCTCCCTGCTGACTGGTGAGAGGCGGCTCTGTGACCTGGTGCTTGCTGCGTCCGATGAGCTCAGGGATGAGTGCTTTGTGGAGTCCACCAAGGGTTGCATCATGCAGATCCGTAACTTTGGGGATGCTGTCTCTGTGTGCTCTCGCTCGCCGGAGAAGCTTTCCCGAATTCTTGACATGTACGAGGCACTTGCTGAGGTGATCCCTGAACTAACGGAGCTGTTCTTTGGGAGTTATGGGGAAGATGTCATCCAAAATTTGAAGGGGGTTCTTGAAAGGCTTGGTGATGCAGTCAAGGGTACCCTGCTTCTCTTCCCTATCTGCTGTGCGAGGCCGAGTTCCGAAACTCTAAACCTCAAGCTATTTGGCTGTTTGATGCCTACTAGCTTCTAACTTTTTTGCAAAAATTGTCGGATTTACATGTGTGCACCCATGTTCCTTTACCATATCCGCCGTTGGATGTGTTCATAGTTTTTAAGGCGTCGCCTAGGCGACGCCTTGGCGTCCAGGCGATTTTCAAACCTGGGCGTCTGGGTCGCCACGACCTTGAGGGATATGGCGTCCTCAGTCGTCGCCTAGGCGCGATTTGGCGTCCTTTTGCGCTGGGCGGACGCCGCAGGCGCGGAATCTTGGATGGCGCGGTGCGGGAGCAGCGTACAGGAGGGAAAAGGAGCGGGTTTCCGCGCGCGGGAAGTCGAGGGGAGTTCCGCGCGGAGGGAAATCGCGAGCCTACACTCCCTCGCGTGGAATCTTGGATTGCTTGGTTACATCTATCGAGAGGGAATTCTTCGATCAAGTGAAAGATGAGGATATCATCAATCTTTTTCCAGCAATGCAGTAGCTGTTACTGTTTTGCAATGTTTTCAAGACGGCTGGTCGAGCCTGACGCCGCTGAGGACCGCCCAGGACGATTAGTCGTCGTCCCAGACGATTAATCGACCACCTCGGACGAGTCCCCCCAATGTCCTGGCCGCCCCCTACATATGGGGACTGATATATATACCATATATATATGTTATATAGTTATATACAATATACATTATACCATATATATATATATACACACACTAGTATACTACATCTTCTAGGCTCTACTGCTCTAGATAGATAGGTCAGTTGGCCACTTACCTGGCTGCTACTGCAGACCCTTTCTTGTCTTGCTGGCTGCTGCTGCCAAACTGAAATTATAGAAAAATAAAGCACATTAACAAAGGCAATCAGGTGAAAGGCAATGAAGTGCAATGTTTTTAAGGCGCTTTGGCGTCGCCTAATCGCCAAGGCGCTCCACGCGAGACGATGTAGCAGACGACTCGCCTCGCGGATTCGTATGGCGTCCGACTTACGACTGTGGCGCCCGGAAAACGCCGCTTTGGCGTCCGGTTCGTCGCAGATCGAGCAAGGCGGGCGCCCGTACGGGATGCTCGGCGGCGGGAAAATGCGGGAGCACGGGAGAAAGGACGGGAAAAGAGCAGCGCGCGGGGGAAAGGCAGCCGCGCTCGGGAATAGAGGGAGGAGCCAGCGGAGAACTAGGGCGCGGGATGGAGAGGAGCGCGGGAGAAATCAGAGAAAAGCAGAGGAGGGCGCCGCGGGAAGACGGACCACCTGCCGCCCGCCGGCGGGAGAAGCTGCTACCACCGAGCAGAGAGTGGCGGCGGCGCCGGGATTTGGGAGCGAGAGATGAAGACACGCTTTTGCGCGGGAGGGAAACATGGGCTGCGGGCTGCCTGATGGGCTGGGCCGACCACATCTTACTCCTCCCCTCCTTTATTTATTTTTTTTTTTTTTTCCTCTCCACCATCTACTGCTCTGAGCTGCTGTTTTAAATTTTTCTTTAGTTGGTAAGGCGTCGCCTCGCCTTTACGCCTTACTCGCTTAGGGGCGTAAGGCGGTAGTCACTCGCCTCGCCTCGCCTCGCCTCGCCTTACCGCCTTGAAAACATTGATGAAGTGATCAACAAAGCAAATTAACACAGCAAGAAGTGATCAACAAAGCAAATTAACACAGCAAAGCACATAATTTAAACCAGTCCAGAACTGCATAGTGCATAGTGCCACACTGCCACTGCCATAGTGCATACTGCATAGTGCATACATCAAGTCCAGTACATAAATAGGCAAAATGGCCAATGATCTAAAGAACTACTCAAGTAAATCAGCATCTACACGAAAAGCCTCCTCCATCTCCATGTGTTGCACGTCCACGGGTGTCTTCATCCTCCTCCATTGGTACCACAGGATCAGATGCATCTTGACCTTGGGCTTCATTTCTAGCATCAGCATCATGGTCCATAGTTTTTTAAGGCGTAAGGCGGCGGGCGGGCGATCCACCCCTTCTGACGCCTAGGCGAGTAAGGCGCTGCTGGGCGACGCCATACACACGCACTATAACCTACTATGGAGCAGCACAAATATCAATCCTAGAGGCCATGTACCAGCAATCCTAAAAAGGCGAAGCATATCCAAGAAGAGCGAGGCCTGGGGGGAGAGCAGGAGCCACGGGCGATCCAGTGGGCTGCACGGGTATGGTGTGGTGTACCCTAGGCCCAGCCCAACAAGCATACCTGCTGCTCAAAAAAAAAAATCCATCGCTTACCTTTTGCGTCCCGCTCGGCCGCTCCCCGGCCTCTTTCACGCGACGCCGCGACGAAGCGGCGACTTCCGCGAGGGCCGCGAGCTCTGCTCCCTCGGCGGCTGCCCTCGCCCCTCCGGCCGAGCGGATCGGTGGGGTGAATCGGCGGCGGCGGCAGAGAAGCGCAAATCGATGGAGCAGGGAGTGGATCTGACGGAGGCAGCCAAGCGCCACCACCGTATTCCAGGTGCTGTGCCGGCCACCCTCTTCCCCTTTTCCCTCTTTCCCTACCACCCTCATCCTTTCCCCTCTCTCAACCGCGTGCGGGCCAGGGTCATGGCCCCGCAGTGGGGGTGTAGGCTCGCGATTTCCCTCCAGCGGAACTCCCCTCGACTTCCAGCGCGCGAAACCCGCTCCTTTTTCCCTCACATGCGCTGCTCCCACCGCGCCATCCAAGATTCCGCGCCTGGGGCGCCATGGCGCAAAGGATGCCAAATCGCGCCTAGGCGGCAATCGAGGGCGCTATATCCCTCAAGGTCGTGGCGACCCAGACGCCCTAGGTTTGAAAAATCGCTTCTGGGCGCCAGCGGCCTTAAAAAACTATGTCATGGTCACTATCATCTTCTTCCCCTCCAGATATATCTAGTGCTGCAGAAGTCCCCCTAGGGCGCTTCTTGTTCCTAGTATAAATCTTTCTGGACATTGGCTGCAGCACGGGGTAGCAGCAGCCCTAGGCAAGTTACGACCCCTTAGATTCTTAGATGCACCAATAACTTCATCCACAACAGCCCAAGGCACCTCCCCACAACTCTCATCCACCCATTCACTATCCCACTGAAACTCTTCTAGCAAGAGAGGGTTGCTCCTCTTTCCTTTGCAACCAAGTTCTCGAATTTTTGAAACCTGTTTGTCATCTTTTTTTTGTTGTAACTAACATAAACCAAGTTGTTTAACCTCTTGTGCTCTAATCTATTCCTCTTTTTTGGTGTGGATCTGCAGAAAAAAATTAACATAAGAACATCACATTGATCTACAATTTGCAACAGCACTAACACTCTAGCAATGATACTTACACTAGAGAATTCACTCCAGCTACGCTCACAACCTGATGCTGAGCAGCAAAGACTGATTATTTTCTTTGCTAAACATTGTAGTTCAAATGCATGGCCACCATAGGAACACCACCACCGAACTGAAGGACAATTAGACTAGAATCAGCAAATAGCAAAATAGGACAATCCATAGAGCAATGAGAAGTGGCTAAAGCTCTCAAGCCATTCTTGATATTTATAGTAGACAAAGACAGGGGATTATTGTGCTTCCTCACTGACAACAAAGTGAGATTCTTATTTTTATACATACTTGCCAAAGTGAGATAAGAGGTAAAAACCGAGTCACAGCTGACCTCACAAGATCCCCACCTATTTGCTGTCTCATTAGATTAAGTATCCTCCCATGCTTGTACATAAATCTGCTCACCTTCTGTGCTGAACTTATGACAGCCTTGAACTCCTTAATCTCTCCAATGTCTTGCAGCAGCAAATTCAGGCAATGGGCAGCACAAGGTGTCCAAAACAAGTGCGGGATCCTGTCCATTAGAATCCTTCCCGCTGCCTTGAAGTTGGACCCATTGTCTGTGACAACCTGAACCACATATTCCCTTCCAATCTTGTCAATTTGCTTCTCCAACAAATCTGCTAACATATTCTTATCAGCTACCTCACTTGATGCATCCACTGAACCTATGAAGAAGGTCCCTGCTGGAGTGTTTGCAACAAAATTGATTAGATGACGATGGCTAGTATCTGTCCAACCATCAGACATGAGAGTGCAACCATACTCTTTCCAAGCTTCCTCATGCTTCTTCCTCAGTTCTGTTGTCTTTTTGATAGCCCTTTCTAACAATGGCTCCCTAATTTCATGCATGGATGGTGAGCGGTACCCAGGTCCATACTGTCCAATTGACTCAAGCATAATTTCCCAGCTTCTCGAGTTAATGACATTGAATGGTATACGATTTTCATAAAAGAAATCAGCTATATGGTCATCAACAACTTGTTTGTTCTCTTTCTTTGTGCAATGCTCTAGAGTAGTCTGAGAAGTCTTGAATTTGTGCCTTTCTGAAACTACCTCTTCTGTGGTGTCTTCCGAAGCATGGCAACAACTGACTTGGTGTTCTTTTGATTTGCTAGTTTAGATGAACCAGCAGCAGCCATGTAGGCAGCCATGGAAGCTTGAGCTATTTTCTTCTTTTCTTGTGCTTGCTTTTGCTTGGTCTTTGTCCCAGAACTAGGCACTTTCTCTGGTTCAACTTCAGTAACTTCATCACCTTCACCCTCTTCAGAATCTTGTTGAACTTCAGGAACTACCACAACTCCAGACCTTGTATTCTTCTTGATGTAAGCATCCATCTCTCTGCTAATAATCTCAGGGCAACTTCCACATTTAATTGCATCACCATAACCTCCAGCAAGGTGCTGTTTGAACCTACTGATTCCTGAAGGAACTACCTTTTTACAAAAAATGCATTGCACACTGTCCTTCTTTGCAATATCTGGCCACCACCCATACTTCCATCCAGGGTCTCGAGATTTGGCCTTCCTCTTGGGATCTTTGGCTTCAGCAGCCATTTCTTTGCTATGGCCTTCTCAACAAGAGATGCAATATCTGGAGCAGTTGAGGATGCTGAACAAGCAACTGGCCCTGATGCAAATGAGGAGGCTGGAGCAGAACCTTCTTCTCCTTGAACGGCCTCAGGCATGTACACTTCCACTGCACGCTCTCGCTGTCGATCTAGATCTACACAAGTACACAGAGAAACAGAGCATAAAGCTTCAAGCACAGGTAGAGCATCAAGCTTGAACAAGGAGGTGATGACTGATGACTGACCTGAGGAGGAGGAGCTCATCTTCGTCGTGCAGTCCTCCTGCCTTCCACAGTTGGACCTGTGCACCCGCTGGATCTGCAGGCCGGCGGGTCTGTAGCAGCAGCCGCAAGGAAGAGAGGGAGGGCAGCTGGAAGGGAGGGAGGAGCAGCTGGGAACCGGAAGGGAGGAGAGGAGAGGGAGCTGCAAACTGCAGCAATGGAGACGGCGGCTGCTGCTGGACGGGAGAGCTGAGAAGTGAGAAGAGTGAGTGCGTTCTGCTGCCAGAGAGTGAGTGAGAGGGAGGCAGCAATCATTGGGAGGGAGGGAGGGGTAGGAAAGAAAAGAAACCCTAATGGGCTTGGGCCAAAATATGTCAGCTAGCAAGGCCCAACTCTGGCTGGACGGACGATTAATCGCGACTGGACGACGACTAATCGGACGTTCAGTTTCCTGGACGGTCTGGCCGAGTCGGATGCCCTGGTCGAGTATCTATAAGTGTCCAGGACGATTTAGTCGCGATTAATCGGACGTCCTGAAAACATTGCTGTTTTGTAATATTTCTTAATTATTTATGTTTTGAACTTGTACTTTGCTTATTATTATGGATTTGCTAAATCTTATGCCATTATAACTTATCGTTCATTATATTGCATATTTGCTTCGAAATTTTGTACATGTGGCATACCCAGCTGCAAATTCCTGACTCCGCCACTGCTCGTGGTGGGTTGTTCTAGGCAGGTGGGAAGGTGGGAAGGATGTTCGCGCTGAGCCAAATCGAGCACCACCTGCCGATGCCACCGCACTTGCTGAACCGCCCCCTCCCCGATGCCATCAAGGCCGAGCTCGAGAGGCTCTTCCTTGACAAGGTAACACAGATTTTGGCTCTCTTTAGCCGGGCATTAGCATTGTTGAGAAAATTTTTGCTCGACTGCCAGCAATACTCGGATTGAACCTCTTTTCGTTCACAACATTGATGGTTCCTAAATGTGTGTATCTGTTTGCGTTTCGTTTATGATGCAGGTAATTGCAAACCTTGGGCTGTGCGTGTCTGTCTATGATATCCGATCCATTGAAGGCGGTTCCATCCATCCAGGAGAGGGCTGCTCGACCTATAAAGTAATGCATGCCTTTTGTATGTATGTTCTTTGTATAAGTAATATGCTTGCATTAAATGTTTTATTGAAGGTAAATTTGTGGAAGTGTTATGCTTCCCATAAACTGACCTTCCAACTCATGCGACATGGGTGCTGCTTTGTTGTCCTTTTGTACTCTTTAATTTGTGATCAATTACAAGCAAGATGTGAAATCTAAGATAATATTTATCTTTTGTTCAGTTTCCTTCCCATTGGTGCTCACTAATTACTTAGAACTGTTTCTAGCAGCACTTAGCATTTGGTTGCTACGCTTGTGCGGAAATATTAGCTTTTGTGGTTTATCCTAAAAATGTGTTGCTATGCCAGTTACTTATCCTATCGTTGTTTTTTCTCTTCACGTATGCGTATGGTAGCTACTTGTCCATCACTTGAAAGGCAAAATATTGCATATTTTCCCAGCATTTTTCTCCTTCCAATGGCCTTGCCACCGAGGCCCTTAGCAATTTAGTTCAAATTGTGATGGTTCCCAGACTGTATTTTCTAATTGATTATTTTTAGTTATGATGCTAATATCCGGTTCTTCATTTGTCAAAAAAAAAACAATGCTAATTAGTTAGTTGACATGAATTTGTAATATAGAGTGTTGCTACCTAGTAGTGACCTGATTCCTGTATAACAAGTTACCATACATGGTTATTGTAATTTCTTTGTTGCATGCTAATGAATTTTGGGTTTCTCGTTGTGGGAAAAAAAAAGTTACGATACACAAAGAACCCTTTCTAACTATTACACACCTTTTTTAACAGAAAATCCTTTCTTCCAGTATTGTATAATAATATATCTGATCTCTGCAAAGTTATTCATTTCGATTCTGGGGCTTCCTACACTTTTCAAATTATGCTCAAGATTTCCTTGTTCCTGTTTTGGATAGGTTTCATTTCGTTTGTTGATGTTCAAGCCTTTTAATGGGGAGGTTCTTGTGGGGAGGATTAGTGGATATGATGATAAGGGATTGCAGGGTAAGTTCATTTGAGAACCGCTTCAGTAGAAACCTCTTGATTCCTGTCCTCATGTGAACTTTCCATGGTGCTTTCTGGTGCTCTGTTTTAGCTTTCTATAAGAACTTTGCTTTGCATGGTATTTGTTCATGTTATCATCATTGTATGCCCTAACTTTTTAAACAAAAGGTCCAAATGGTTTGGTCATGTCTAATCCGTTCAGGCATGAATAAATTTTAAGCCTATTAGCCTAACGCTTCCAAACTAAATGTTTTTATTGGAAATATTAATTTCATTTTTACAAGCATGGTGCCTTACCTGGTTGAAATGGTTATTACGAAATTTAAATGCTCCATTCCACAAAGGCCAAGGCCGAATTTCATTACCGCAGCAAACGAAATAACAGAATTCAGTTTGTAGTGTAAAGAACAGAAATGTAACTAGGCACCGCGCCACCAAAACCCATGATCTCAAAGGGATCAACACCAAAAGACCGGGGCCACCTCCCGACTAAACAGGACTTGAACTACGCCAAAACCTTCTAACACGAGAAGTATGAAACAGAACATACAAAAAACAGGGCTGGAACCCTCACAGCGCGCAGGCTGTACAGACTCATCCAACGATTATCCTACGAAGGGAACTAGCTGACAATCCTCCTGAGACTGCATCTCCACGTCCTTCTTGTGAAAGAGCAGCGCCGCTGCTTTCACCATCTCTGTGCCGCGGGGCGACTTGCGCTTCCATGTCTTCCTTGAACAAACCTGCCCAGTAGACCAATAATGCACAGATAAGGCACACAATCTTAGTAGGAGATTTCACTCTTTTCTGCTCGAAACACACAGAATTTCGCGTTTTCCAGATAGCCCAGCAAATGGCAGCTAATCCAGACGCACACACCATTTTCCTCCTGGTAAACTATTCTTTATCCAGATCCAATATTGTTCAAAGCTACTCGGTCTACAATTAGTGCCAAAGGCATAAGCCATGAGACTCCAAATATACTTTGCAGTCACACATTCAAAAAAGATGTGATTTACCGTTTCTTTTCCTGTGCAAAAGGCACATGACTCATTCCCCTTCCATTTCCGCTTACACAAGTTATCCTTGGTAAGAATAGCATTTTGCAGGGACAGCCACATGAACACTTGGACTTTCAAAGGAATTTTGGCTTTCCAGATATTTTTAAAACTATTTCCCCATTCATTTTTACACAGCTGCTTATAAGTGGACTTAACAGAGAACTGCCCAGATTTCTCCCACTCCCACACAGCCCTGTCTTTTTCCATGTTTGTATTATACCTATACACCTCATCCTGGAGCCTACGCAGCTGATTTTGCAGCTCTTCATGCAACCATCTCCTAAAAGAGAGACGCCATTGCCTCTGTTTAAGCGATCAACCGAAGCATCTTGCTCTTGGCTAATCAAGTAAAGTTGGGGAAACTTCTCAGCCAGGGGGTACTTGCCCACACCACCTATCATGCCAGAAACTAGTGGATTTGCCATTTCCAATTATCATAGATCTGCCTCTCTGGTAAATATGTTTTATACTCAATAAGTCATTCCACACTGGGGAGTTCTTGTTATAAATGCTCCATTCCTGTTCTCAGAAATAAATAAAACATCAAATACGTATGATATTGTTGTAACTACATTGTTTTTAGCTAATAGACCTTCTTTTGCAGTTTCACTTGATTTCTTCAGTGACATTTGCATACCTGGGCACTTGATGCAGTATGGCACAGTAAGGTTGTGCACCACCTGTTTTTGCTGATTTATTGTTGCAGCAAATCACTATTATTGTTTAAAGTTGATATGCCATATGTGCTTCTGGAGTTATATTGTACAATTTTCTTTTGGTTTGTCTTAATTTAGTTATCATGTCAGTGTACAGTGTACTCCATTCGACTATAATTGTTCATAACATAGTCTGCGAGAAACTAAAATGAAATTGGACTTGGGGAAAAAATTACGAAAAAACATTGCTGTCTTCAACAAGTAGGTAGCACTTTCGAAGCAGTTAAAAGAACCTTAGTTTAACTTACTGCATCGATGCATAGATGTTACCCCAAAAAAAAAAAAAAAAAAAAAAATTACTGCATCGATGAAACACTTATCTTTTTCTCTGTTTCTGAAGAAAGTATTTTCTGCATGAAGTTCAGTGTATGTTCTTTAGTTCTCATCTTTGTTCAATGTTCATTGAATTTCCAGGGGGCCAGATGGTAGGTGGATGCTGAAGACTGAAGATGATGACGAGCTTTATCTAGATCTAGATGATGAGGTACTTTAAATTTGTGCTTTTCGATTGGTTTTTGCTTATTGCAAAACAATGACTACTTTTATGGTTGCTGCCCCAACCAAACTCATGATCAATCAATTATTGTACAGATAAGGTTCTTGGTTTCTAGCACAAAATACCCGCCTATCCCAATTGATCAAAAGGAGGATGACCCACCATTTGCTCCAATGCAGATTGTTGTAAGCATCTACATCTATCCTCATTCTGTTGTATGGTCTTCTTTGAGCATCGCTTCAAGTTGTACTTGCATAATTTTTTTTGTTGTATGCTATAAGTTGTGCCAGTTATTTTCTTCTGACGTGTTTCATCTGATTTGGTGGCTTGATAGTGGATATTTTATAATGTTGGCGTGAAGCCCATGTGGGCCTTGGATAACACAAACAATTTCTAATGACAGCAAATCCCATAATATGGATTTTGTTCTTCTTTGATTTCCTTATCCTGTCAAATATAACCTCTTTGCATATGCCTTTCGAGAGAATTATTTTCTTAATATGCTGAATGTTGTCCTTTCATTTTTTGTGTGTGTGTAAGCACTTCCCTGTATGCATATTGTTGTGCATATGCAGCCTAACTCTGTTTATATTCATGTATGGTGATTTCTGATTAATATCATGCTTTGGCAAGTGACTTCTGGTTGGATCTACAAATTGTAAAGCATTGAAACCATTGTTGTGCTTACATGGCGTTTAATCATTTTTTATATCTTATAAGCTGAGATCTATTTTGTTATGATGTGTTGCATCCAATTTGGTGGCTTGATATGTTATAGAACCTATGTTGAAGTGAAGAACATTGGGTCTTAGTGGCTTAGTCTTTTGTCCCATTAACTTGTCTAGTGTTGTTCAGTTTCTACGGGAAATGTTAACTCCAAATTGTCAATGCATGGCTGCGTGTTTACATATGGGAAGTCGAGACATCATGTGAACCTTGTGATAAGAGGACAAGGCAAAAGCTGCGAGGTCATGTGAAGCTGGTGTTTTTTTGGGTGCATATTGCTTTACTTGTGTATGTGTCTGCATGAACATCGCAACTTGTCATTGCCTGCCACCGTGCCATGTCATTATGCAGTGTCAAGCACACTTAATACATGATTCCTTGCATAGTCTATGCACAAACGTAATGTTATTTGCTATGCATTACATGCATCATACGTGGTGTCATATCTAGAATGCTGAGCACACAATTCCTTGCATTGATAAACTACATAAATAGACGAATCCCATAATCTGGATCCTTTTATGCTTTGATTCCCTTATTCTGTCAAACATAACATCTTTGGATGCCTCTTGAGAATAATATTCTCCTAATACGTTGTATTTTGTCAGTCATGTTTTGGTGAGTAAGTGTGGTAATGTCTTTGCAGGGAAGTATTAAAGGGGATGGTCTTGGTCTTCTTGCTTGGTGGGCAGCTGATGAAGAGGCGGAGGAGGCGGCAGAGCAAGAGCAGGAGCAGGAGCAGGAGCAAGAGCAAGAGCAATAGCAATAGCATCGTGTTGTTGAGGTCTCACTTCGTGTAGTTTACAGAATCAGCCTGGTAGCATGTGTAAGTCAGATTACTAGGGAGAAATTATGTATGTACGTAATCCCCTCAAATTTTCTAAATATCTGTCAGCTATATAATCAAATAGTGTCAAGTGTAAAACTAATGGACACGGTGCAATTCCCCTTTGCTGGAGTATATTTTTCCAGTCATGGTTGGCACACTTTATTGTCCTTTCCAGCTTGGTGTCTTAAAAAAAAAAGCATGCTTGTGATATTTTCAGACCTAGTTGGGTTTGACAAATGTGTGGTGAACCTGATCTCTTGTTGAGCAGTTTTTTTTTTGTTGTATGCAGGTTCCACGTCATAGGTATTTCGTGGTATGGAAATTGGCAAAGTTCGAACAAAATGTGTGGTGAACTTGATCTGTTGTTGAGCAGTTCAATCATTGAAAGAAAATCGTCTATATGTGACTGTAGGAGCATGTAAACTAGTGACTCTCTAAGACAGTTGGACAAGAAAGCTGATAGATCAGCACACAAGATGAAAGTTGCTAGCACTCCAAAATTGTACTTGTCCTGTTTGCTTGTCTTATCAGTCGGACTCATTAGCCGTTTAAATAGTATTTTTCTCTCACAGTAAATCAATTAGATTGTTATCAGCCAATTTATATGACCAGCCGAACATCCCGACGACTATTGAACACGAGACTAACGGGCAAGTATGGTAATGATAAACGATAAATAGTCTAAACATTGACCAATCATCAATGGATGTTGCAGCGATTTTTTTTAAAAGGAAAACAGAAGAGCTACCGGCAAGAGCTTTGTCAGACATGTATTAATAAAGAAGAAGAAGAATACAACACCACAAACCCCACACAACGACAACAACCAAAGAAACCTAAGTACCCGACGTCGAAGTATCACACCCTATATATGCGCTTGAGGACTGATAAATTTGTCGGGCATGTATGTATATATTGATAAACGAAGAAAACTACAATACCACAAACCAGCTTTGTCGGGCATGTATTGATAAAGAAGAAGACTACAATACCACAAACCAGCACAACGACAACAATCAAATAATCCTAAGCACCGACGACCAAGGATCACCTATGCGCGCGCATGAGACGAGTTTCTGTTTGGAGAGGGGTTCTCACCAAGTACAAGGAGATTGCGACGTCCTCAGACGCCGCCAGCATCTTGAACCGGGAGACCGGCACTAATTTAAATTTTTGTATCTCCAAATTGCATGCTGTTCTAAATAAATTCATAATACGTATGTGTGTGAATTGCTGCTTGAGTCTTCTTCAGTAGGTGACCCTGACGCCGTTGTATCTGAGGATCTCACCGATGAGCTCCCCCTTGCCGGAGCCGACGTAGCGGCCGACGATCTGGCCGTCCCTGATGAAGACGAAAGTGGGCACCTCCACGATCTTCATGTCCCTGAGGAACTCCATGCAGCTGTCGTTCTCGTCGCCGTTCATGCGCGCGAAGACGGTGTTGCTGTCAGCACCCAGGAAGTGCCTGCACCGGACCCGGCGCGCAGCAACCGCACCAGACGTCCAAACCAATTCGTCACGGGTCCAGATTGGGCGTGAGTCCTAGCTGTAGACACAGCTGCCTGTGTGGCTCACGCCAGCCTAAATCGCCTGTACTTAAGAGGGAAGGGAGGCAGAGAGGGTAACAAAACATTTACCCAAAAACAGAATACTCTAAGCTGTCATCGTCGCTTCCGTGCTCCTCCTTCTCGCTCTGTTCTAGCGTTCTTCTCCTTTATCTGCTTTTCCTTGATCCAAATCCTACTTACTGGTTACCTTGTTGCTAACATTTGGTATCGAGATTAAATCGATCTTGCACGCATCCGCATCCTTCCGCGCTCCGATCGTTGTTGCAAACGCCTTGGGTTAGTTGAATCTCGGTGCGGCGTTCACAAATCGCGCACCTGAGACCCTGTAATTCCCGGGCACGCAATCGATTCGAGCGCGAAACTGGCGAATTCACCACCAGTTCCACCACCCCTTCCGCCCCATATTCCTCCAATCAATCACGTCTACAGCCGTCGTTCTAAACCAGCCACTACCATGAATCCCGACACCCAACTTCTCCTGAAGGAACTCCAGAAGCTGTCCGCGGATCAAGCCTCCATCAAGCAACAGCTCGTGGATCAACACGATCTGCTCGAGCGTCGCTTTCGCGAGGCGGATTTGTCGCTGGATCTGCGTTTCCAGGAGGCCGAGTCCATCGTCGAGCAGCGGATCATCGACTCCGAGCTCCGCCTCGACTCGCGCTTCGTTGCGATCGAGAACGCCACCACCGATTTGGGGGAATGGCGCCAGGAAGCCGAGGGCCTCGTCGACGACCTGCGACTCCGCATCAACAAGCTCGATAAGTACTGGAATCGATCTGTGTTGGACGTCACCATCGAGCCGGCCCTCCTCCCTGAGCCGCCGGTCAAGTTGGAGCAGCACGCCGCGCCATCACCTGCGAGCTATACGGCTGCTCGGCCCAGCGGGCACTGCGTTGACAACAACCACCGGGAGAGTGAGTACGGGGTTGTCACCACCCTGACTCATTCCCCGGTCACGGGTATGCCTGATTTCACTGTCCCTCCTCCTAAATTCCATGGCACTGCACGTGATTTGGTCGCTTTTCATAACCGTCCTCCTGATCCATACTACAACCCAACTGGCAAGTTGCCGAAGATGTCCTTTCCATCGTTTGATGGCACGGACCTTAGTTTGTGGATTTCATGTGCTGAGGATTACTTTTCCATGTACTCAGTAGACCCTTCAGTGTGGATTCAGTGTGCTAGGATGCAGTTTACTGGTCCTGCCAAACGTTGGATCCAGTCTATGTCTACCAAACTTAAATCCATGTCCTGGCATGAGTTTTGCACTGCCTTGCATACTAGATTTGATAGGGATCAGCATGAAGCTCTTTTGCGTCAGTTGTATCGCATTCGCCAAACTTCTTCAGTTCAGGAGTATGTTGATCGTTTTGCTGAATTGATCGATCACATTACTACCTATGATCCAGCCACCAACTCCCTGCATTACATAACACGCTTCATTGAGGGCTTACATTCTGATATACGAGCTGTTATTTTGGTTCAACGACCGAATTCTCTGGATACTGCGTATACGCTTGCTCTGTTACAGGAAGAGGCTGGCGATGCTTTTCGACGTCGTGACGCTCGGCGCACGGACAACACCTCAACAGCGCGCTGGACACCGCGGAGTACCCCTGCCGGAGCAATGCCGGGTGGGGGTGACCGCCCACAAGCTGGAGCTGGGGGAGCTCCGCGCGCTGACCAGGGGCCACGTTCGCTGGAGCGCAAGTTCCTGGACCTCAAGGCTTATCGCCGTTCTAGGGGACTCTGTGATAACTGTGGAGAGAAATGGAGTCGGGAACACAAGTGTCCCGCTCAAGTCGGCATCCATGTGTTGCGGGAAATGTATGCTTTGTTTTACGGAAGATGAATCTTCCGATAGTCCATTGATTGATGAGGAGGAAGAATTGTGTGTATGTTTGGCAACCGATTACGAGGGTGACATGCCGGCTCCCAAGACTCTGCAGTTCGGAGGACAGTTTGGCGTAAAGATTGCCTTGATTACGCTAGATTCGGGCGGTTCCTCTTCATTTATCGGTCGGCGATTGGTTACTTGAGCTCACATTGACAACAAAGCAATGCCGATCTCTATCGATGCAGTGGCAAATGGAGCGATGATGCAATGTTACTCGCGATCTTTGCCATCACCGCATGGAGAATTGGGAATTACAGTTTTCAAAGATGATCTCAAGGTGCTTCCTCTCAGTACTTATGATATTATTCTTGGAGTCGATTGGCTTCGGTTGTTCAGCCCAATGAAAGTGGATTGGCGCAATCGGTGGCTAGCTATACCTTATCATGGGAAAACTGTCTATTTGCAAGGTTTGTCGGCATCTACGTGCTGAGGATACTTGAATTCGGATACGATTGTTTAGTCTTTCTTCGAGAAGAGCTTGAGGGACCTCCACCGGTGCACCTGGCGTCAAGCGATTCTTTGGAGCAGATTCGGGGATGTCACAACAAGTCTTGACTGAGTTACCACCTCCAAGGGTGTGATCATGCCATTCCACTCATTGAAGGTGCTCAACCTATCAACGTCCGTCCATATCGCTATCCACCCAAGTTAAAGGGACGAGATTGAAACTCAAGTGGATGCAATGCTTTGCAGCAAGGGCTCATTCGGCCGAGCACTTCTCCATTCAACTCTCCCTGTTTTGCTAGTTCGCAAGAAAGACGGATCATGGCGCTTTTGCGTGGACTATCGCTATCTGAATGCATTGACGATTAAGACCGCCTTCCCAATTCCAGTCTTCGACCAACTTATGGATGAGCTAGGCGGTGCATCTTGGTTTACCACGCTTGATCTATTGTCGTTATCACCGATCTACGAATGCGGCACTGGGGAAGAGTTCAAAACGGCATTCTCTACTCATGTCGGCCATTATGAGTTTCGGTGCTAGCCTTTGGCCTCACCGGAGCACCTAGTAATGCGTTCCAAGGTGCTATGAATGCTACTCTGAAACCTTTGTTTGCGCCGTTGTGCGATTGTGTTTTTGACGACATCCTAATTTACTGATCGATCGTTTGAGGAGCATTTGATACATCTCGAAACAAGTGTTGTCCCTCGCTTGCTCAAGATCGGTGGCACATCAAGTTAACCAAATGCAAGTTTGCTCGGAGGGAAATTGCATACTTGGGGCACATTGTGAGTCTTTGAAGGAATCGCCACAGATCCATCAAAAGTTGTTGACATTCGGTCTTGGCCTTTGCCCAACAATGTCAAGGAGCTATGCAGATTTCTTGGGGCTTTCGTGGGGTTCTACCGTCGTTTTGTCCGACACTATGCCATCATTTCTAAGCCGCTAACAGCCCCACGCTTAAGAAGAACACTCTGTTTGTATGGACTTACGAACATACTTCTGCCTTCAATACACCGAAAGAATGCCTCGGTTCGCTCCTATCCTTGCCTTTGCCTGATTTCACACACGTTCTTTTTGCATTGAGACGGATGCATCTAACTTGGGAGTAGGAGCTGTTCTTTTTACGTAAGGGACATCCTATTGCCTTTCTTAGCGAGCTCGGGGCCTAAGAATCGGGGACTATCGGCATATGAAAAGGAATACATGGCCATCTTGATAGCGGTTGAGCAAAGGGAAGTTACTTGCGATTGGGGGAATTCATAATCTACACCGATCGAAAAAAGCTTGATTCATCTCGCATGATCGAGGTTGCATACACCGTGGCAAATGAAAGTTTTCACAAAGCTATTGGGATTGCAATACCGCATCATATATAAACCGGGACGCGATAATCGTGTGGTCGATGCTTTGTCTCGCCGTGCGGGATCTTCTCGAACTATGTGCAATTTACGCTCCCTGTTCCAACTTGGCTCGACAACATAGTTGGCGGCTACACTTCGATCCTCGTGCACGAGGAATTACTTGCTAAGTTTGGCGGTGCATGGTCGGTCCCGAACCACATTTCACACCGAACCAAGGGTTCTTTGAGACATAAGGGTCGCATCCGGGTTGGGGCGGATATCAAACACTTCAACAACGGATTGTTCTGACCTTCCACTCTTACGCAAGAGGTGGTCATTCGGGCTTTCCAGCTACGTATCGTCGGATCAAACAGTTGTTCTCCTGGGCGGGCCTCAAAACTTCATCCAGCAGTTCGTGCGAGCATGCCCCACTTGTCAACAGGCGAAACCCGACCGAGCACGCTATCCAGTGCAGTTACAACCCCTTCCAAGTACCATCTCTAGCCCGGCAAAGTGTGTCTATGGATTTTGTGGAAGGGTTACCGTCTTCGGGTGGCAAGAATTGCATCATGGTCATTGTTGATCGTTTTTTCGAAGTATGCCCACTTCCTTCCTTTGGCTCATCCATTCTCCGCTCTTTCGGTAGCCAAGTTGTTCTTGCAAAGAGGTCTACCGCCTACATGGTCTGCCATTCAATTGTGTCCGACCGAGAGATCATGTTTTCACCCGAATCAACCGTGGCGGGAGCTTTTTCGGTTGGCCGGAGTTCGATTGAAGATGTCCACAGCGTATCATCCTCAAACGGATGGTCAAACCGAGCGTGTCAATCAATGTATGGAGACATTTCTGCGTTGCTTTGCAAATGCATGTCCATCTAAATGGCTTGAATGGATCTATCTAGGCGGAATTCTGGTACAACACAACATGGCATTCTTCGTTGGGATTTTCACCATTCTTTGTGCTCTATGGCCAGCATCCCAAACACTTCGGAGTAAGTGCTGATTCTGCAACAACCAAGACATTGGAGGCCTTGGGTTGAAGAGAAATCCACCATCAATACTCTTATCCAAAGAACATCTTGCTAGAGCACAGCGGCGGATGAAGAAACAGGCCGATCAATCTCGCTCCCGAACGTTGCTTTGATGTGGGTGATCGGGTGTATTTGAAGCTTCAGCCGTATGTGCAAACATCTTTAGCACCTCGTGCTAACCAGAAGCTAGCTTTCAAGTTCTTCGGGCCTTTCCAAGTGTTGGAGAAAATTGGAGCTGTGGCCTACAAGCTCGATTTGCCAGACTCCACCTCCATTCACCCTATGTTTCACGTTTCGCAACTCAAAGTTGCGGTGCCATCTTCACACAAGACGGCCACTCTGCCCGCGTCATTGGAGGGTCTTCAGTATCCTCTGAAGGTGCTACAGCGCCCGTGTTTGTACTTCCGACAATGCTGTGATTCCACAGGTGTGCGATCTGATGGTCCGGGATGCCTCGCTCGTTGGCAACTTGGGAAGACTTTGAAGCTTTAAAGCAGCGCTTCCCGCGTGCGCCGGCTTGGGGACAAGCCGCAACTCAACCGGGAGGGGATGTCAGCACCCAGGAAGTGCCTGCACCGGACCCGGCGCGCAGCAACCGCACCAGACGTCCAAACCAATTCGTCACGGGTCCAGATTGGGCGTGAGTCCTAGCTGTAGACACAGCTGCGCCTGTGTGGCTCACGCCAGCCTCGTCTGTACTTAAGAGAGGGAAGGGAGGCAGAGAGGGTAACAAAACATTTACCCAAAAACAGAATACTCTAAGCTGTCATCGTCGCTTCCGTGCTCCTCCTTCTCGCTCTGTTCTAGCGTTCTTCTCCTTTATCTGCTTTTCCTTGATCCAAATCCTACTTCTGGTTACCTTGTTGCTAACAGTTGCCGACCATGGACCGCGACAGCTTCAGCACGGTGGGGTACACCTTGACGCAGGGCCCGCAGTGCTTGAGGCCCACGTCCAGCACGACGAGCTTGCCCTCGTCGCCGCGGTGCTCGTTGATGAGCGCCTCCACGTCCTCCCGCGAGTGCAGCTGCACCACAGCCGAGTGGCTGTCGCCGTAGTAGAGGACGTCGCCGGCGAGCCGCTCGGGCCCCATGGCCTCCTCCTCGTGCACCTTCTCGGCGCCCTTGTAGAAGTGGAAGTGGGGCACCTGCGTGATGCCCTCCCGGCGGAACAGCTCCTTGGTGGCCTCCGACTCGTCGCCCACGACGAGCAGGAAGTCGACGTCGCCGCAGGTGCGGCTCAGCTGCACCATGGTCGGGTAGATCTCGCTGCTGCTCTCGCTGTCGCTCGCCGCGAACTCCACCACCACCAGCCGGTTCTTGGCGGCCTTGAGCGCATCGTCGAACTCCTGGGTGCTGTGCACCCTGACCACGCGCTCGTGCTTGCTCGACGGCGCCTTCTCGGTGCCCGAGGCTGCCGCCCCCGGCGTGGGAAGCACCTCCGCGCGTCGCCTGTGGATGATCTCGGCGGGCAAGAACCTGACGATCTTGGCGCCGGAGCCAGACGGCACGGCGCTGCGCAGGCTAGCTGTTGCCGCGGACCTGGTGGCGAGGGTGGACAGGAAGGTGGCGGTGGAGGCCATCGCCGGTGTGCTGAGCAGAGCTTGCTGCCGAGGATTTTTTTTTTTTTTTTTTTTTTTTTTTTTTTTGAAATCACTGCCGAGGAATTGAGATGGGAGGGGGCAGAAATAGGATGACACACACAGGTGGCCACTTGCTTGTGGCTGCTATTTCTTGCAACATCCACTCAAAGGTGGCCACTTGCTTGTGGCTGCTATTTCTTCCAGCCCAGATTTTTTTACATCCAGTTCTGATTATTTGGTCTTTGCACTTTTGTTGGCTTCTGCACTTCTGCTTGGGTGATTTGGCGCGGACAAATTCAGGTGGCTGTTTTATGAGGTCAACATGTTTGGTGGTCTGGATTGCTACCTAGCTAAATAATGTTATTATTACTAAAAAATCAACAAGTGCTTCATCCTTTCGCAAACCTGAGAAGTGAGAACTGGCAAAATACTGGACATGACTATTTTTTTTTTCAAAAGCAATACGGACATGATCTCGCCTACATCTACATTCGTATTGAATGCATGATGTGTCCTATCCTAATGACATAAATATACTCCAACAGCATATTTAACTAAGGACTAGTTTGACAGAGCTTTTCCAGTTTCAAAAGCTGATTCTCTATAATTCTTTTACTGAAATTGATTCTTTATAATTCTCAAGGATATACTCTGTACATATAGTGATTTTATACGAGAAGTGAATCACGAGAAGCTATTTTTTCCGCTCTTAGCCCCTAGCTCATTGCTTTTCCCGTTTCAGATTGTCTATAGAAGCTGATTCTTTATAAGAACTGATTCTTTCACTGAAATTGAATCTTTATGATTATTGGGGATAAACTTTGTGTATATAATGATTATGTACGTGAAGTGAATCAAGAGAAGCTATTTTTTTTAGCTCTTAGCCCCTAGTTTATTTCTCATTCCACAGAGTCAACAAAAAAAATCACTTTAGCCTGAAGTTGGTCCAGGAGCTTTATCAAAACTGGCCCTAATAAATGTCTAAACAGTCATCCTCTATTTTAAATTTTATCGCTAACCAAAGACTAAGAATAGAACTTACTCTCTAGAGTACGTACAAGATATAAAGTATCTCACACTAGCCACTAAATCGGAGCGTGCCTAGCTCTTTCACTTGATCCGTATTAAAATTTATATTTATGGCATTGATTATCGGGTATTACAGATCATTTTGCCATGTCGTTGTTTTACCTTCTTTCAAGCTTCTCACATGTTCTCCTCTTTCTCGTGGGGTTTAAGCTCTAGTTTGGTTTTGATAATTGATGAAACCTATGTGTACTAATTCTTGTCATGAGTGATTTACAAGATAGATTGGTACACACCAAGTGATGGAGCTAGATGATGGATGGCGATGATCAAGTGCTCCACATTTAGAAAAGAAGAGAAAAATAAAATGGGCTCA
The DNA here is from genome assembly GCA_015844335.1 of Chrysopogon serrulatus. NCBI lineage: Eukaryota > Viridiplantae > Streptophyta > Magnoliopsida > Poales > Poaceae > Chrysopogon > Chrysopogon serrulatus. Next base: position 19,870 of record JADLZL010000171.1, on the reverse strand, counting down.
AGGCAAAGGTATATTTAATAGGAGCTATTTTGTTTTTGCTTGGCCAAGACGCAATAGAGTGCGTGATCGGATTTAGGATAGATAACCGTACTATAAAGAGGGGAAATCTTTAATTGCAATGGTTACCTAGTGCCACTAAGTGTGAATCTCTTTTGCATATGCATTGCGCTTAGTGACGTGGTGAGTTTATTGGCACTCAAAAATATCCTTTCGGTAAAAGGTCTCAAAAGATAGAATGGTCTTCACCATTGCGTTCCTCTCGTCAAGATGGTCAAAAATCATATATGGAGCGCCTTATTTGGAGACCGGATGAAGGAGTTATGGCCTTGGGAAGATGCCCCGAAGTTACGCCGAGAGTTCCGGTCCGAAACCAGAACTTCCGGTGACTCTCTTAGCGCTGCGTTGTCGTGCGAGTATTTGGTTCCGGTCTTCAACCGAAAGTTCGGTTGGACCGAAGTTCGGTCGAGAGACCGAAGTTCCGGTAGGGCCGTTTTCAAAGTGCGCGCCGGTGCTTCGTTTTGTTCCGGTGTTGACCGGAAGTTCGGGAATGACCGGAAGTTCGGGCTGCTGGCCAACCCCGTAAACGGCTAGTTTCTCTGCGTAACGGCTAGATCTGAGTGGTCCGTAACTTCCGGTGGTGACCACCGAACTTCCTAAGTGAGCGTTCGAACCTGAGTATTTCATCTCTCCCTCTCCCAACAAAGTGGAGGACACCACTCAAAATCAAAAAAGGAGAAAGAACAAGAACAAGAAGAAGAACAAGCTCTCTCCTCTCCCCAACTCTCTCACTCCCTAGCATTGGTGCTTCATTCTAAGTGAGAGATCGAGCTCTAGTGTGAGATTTGAGAGCTTCAAGAGCATCCTCTCCCTCTCCTCTCCTTCTCCTAGCTCGTGGCTACTTTGAGAGAGGATTGAGGGAAACCCTAGTGTGTGCTTTTGAGCTTGCATTCTTGGTGGCACTAGGTAATTGTTGTGATTGTGGATTTCTTATTACTCTTGGTGATTGCCGTCACCTAGACGGTTGGTGCTTGGTTGATTGGTGAGGGATTTGGTGATTGTGTCCGCCCCAATCAAGGATTTGTAAGGGGTTCTTGTGCCTTCCCCGTGGAGATTACAAAAGGCAACTTTAGTGGATTGCGCGTGTCATCGAGCTACCTCACTTGTGGGTAGGTTCTTGCGGTGCCCGTGGTGGGCGAGGTTTGTGCAACACCTCTTAGCCGAACCACCAAGTGTTGGTCGACACAACGGGGAGTAGCTTGCCGGCAAGCAAGTGAACCTCGGAAGAAAAAAAATTATTGTGTCATCTTGTCTCCCGGTGATTGATTGGATTTCATTGATATATATATAGTGTGATTCCACTTTTTAGTGATTGGCTTATCATCTCTACAACCGGCGGTATAAAAATCAACTCTCTACATTGTATTTATTCATTCTTACATGTGTAGTAGTAGTTGTAGCTAGTTGAGTAGAAGTAGCTCTTGTAGTTAATTTTTAGCTAAGCTTCTTGCTCACTAGTGGTAAAAGTAGTGACATAGCCATTGTGTGACATAGTGATCATAATTTACTAGAATTGATATTAGGTGGCTTGCCTAACAATTAGAGCTAGAGCAAACCGCATTTCGCCATTTGTTTTACTAACAAATTTGCTCTAGTGCTTTTGTAGTTTTTAAATTAGGCTATTCACCCCCCTCTAGCCATTTTTAGGACCTTTCAAGTGGTATCGAGCCGTGGTCACCGTTTTAATCAAGGCTTAACATCCTTCGGTGTAAAAATATGGCTCAAGTTGTGTTCAACCATGTTGGGGGCAAACCACCATTCTTTGATGGATCATCTTTTGACTATTGGAAGAGAAAGATGAAGATGTACCTTGGTTCAATCAATGACAAGGTGTGGGATGTTACCGAGAAAGAATTTGTCATTCTTGATCCCGCCGATCCAACTCCAAGAGAAGCCGAATTGAAGCAATGCAACACAATGGCTCTCAACACCATTTACAATGCCATTGATCCAAAAGTGTTTGAGCAAATCAAAGATCTTGACTATGCATTTGAAGTGTGGAAGAGATTAGAGGAGACCTATGAGGGCACTTCAACGGTAAAGAGTGCTAAGTTGTATATGCTCAAGGACAAGCTCACAAATTTCAAGATGAAGGATGATGAATCAATTCCGAGATGTTCTATAGATTGCAAGTCATCATCAATGATCTCAAGGGTTTAGGTGAAAAAGTTAGCAATGAAGACTTCTCTCATCGATTCTTGAGTTGCTTGCCAAAGAGGTTCAAGACATTGAGAACCATCATCTTTAGAGAAGGAATGAAGGAAAAGACACCAAATGAAATCCTTGGTGAAGTAATAACCGAGGACCAATACAATGATGAGGACAAAGAAGAAGATGCAAAGGAGGAAGACAAGAAAAAGAAGAGTGTTGCTTTCAAGGCCGAAGCATCATCATCCAAGAACAAAGGAAAGGCAAAGAAGCAAGATTCAAGTGATGGAGAGTGCTCCAACAATGATAGTGATGATGAGGCACTTGCTCTTTTTGTGCGAAAAATTGGCAAAATGATGAAGAAAAAGGGCTATGGTTCAAGAAAGAGAAGAGATCACTTCAAGAACAAGAATCATGTGAGGCTTTGCTATAAGTGCAAGAGTGCGGATCATGTTGTAGCGGATTGTCCCTACAATAGTGATAATGAAGATGACAAGAAAAAAGAGCAAGAAAGAGAAGAAAGAGAAGAAAGAAAGCAAGATGACCTTCAAGAAAAAGAAGAAGGGTGGCTCTTATGTTGTCACATGGGATAGTGATGCCTCCACCGATGATGATGATTCTAGTGATGATGAGAAGACATCCAAGAAGAAAGCTTATGCATCTATTGCTATCAACAACAAGCCTTCACTATTTGACACTCCATCATGCTTCATGGCTAAGGGCCCTAAGGTAAAAATAAATGAGAGTGATGATGATAGTGAAAATGATAGTGATAGTGATAATGAAATTGAACCATCTATAGAACAACTTATGGACATGCTAGAGCAAGCCGATTCACTACTTAGTTCTAAATTCAAGAAGTGTAAGGAATTGCTCAAGAAGGTGAAAGCTCTTGAACAATCCCTTAGTGAGCTAAGTGCTTCCCATGAGAGTCTAAAGGAAGATCATGAGGACCTTACTAAGGCTCATACAAAGCTTGAAAAAGCTCACTCCTTGCTTCTAGAACAAAGTAAGGAAAAGGTTATTGCAACTTGTGATATTGGCTCAACTTGTGATATACTTGATGAATCCTTTTATCAACCCATTATTGTGCAACCAACTAACCCTTCTTGCAGCTCTTCATCCACCACCACCAACTCTACCTCCACTACTAGTGATGGTTTCACTTGTGATGCCTCACTAATGGTTGAGAATGAGACTCTCAAAAGAGAGGTGGATGAGCTCACTCATGCCTTAGGCAAGGCCTATGGTGGTGAGGCCCGCTTGCTAAAGTGCTTGGGTAGCCAAAGATTTTCTCTCAATAAAGAGGGATTGGGCTATACCCCCAAGAAAGGCAAGGCGGCCTTTGCAACTCACAAGCCTAGCTTTGTGAAGAGCAATGGTCGGTTTTGCAATAGATGCAAGCAAGTTGGGCACCTAGAGCATAATTGCAACAAAATTAACATGAACAAGAAAAATGCTAATGCATCTTCCATATGCTTTGATTCTTGTTATTTACTTACCAATGGTGAGAAGGGTGTGTATGCTAAGTTTGTTGGTACACCAATTGTGGGTCCAAAGAAGAAGACTATTTGGGTACCAAAGAGCTTAGTCACTAACCTACAAGGACCCAAGCAAGTATGGGTACCTAAGAAACATTGATTTGTCTTGTAGGTAAATTATAAAGCCGGAGGAAGGCATTGGGTTCTTGATAGTGGATGCACTCAACATATGACCGGTGATTCAAGAATGTTCAATTCTATCGATTCAAGTGGCAATGATATTGATAGTATTACTTTTGGTGATAATGGCAAAGGCAAAGTTAAGGGGCTTGGTAAGATTGCTATATCCAATGACATGAGCATATCAAATGTGTTGCTAGTAGAGAGCTTGAACTTCAATTTGCTATCAGTTGCTCAATTATGTGATCTTGGCTTCAAGTGCATATTTGGTGTGGATGATGTAGAGATCATAAGTGTAGATGGCTCTAACTTAATTTTCAAAGGCTTTAGATATGAGAACCTCTACCTTGTTGATTTCAATGCTAGTGAAACTCAATTGTCAACTTGTTTGATCACTAAATCTAGCATGGGTTGGTTATGGCATAGAAGGCTTGGTCATGTTGGAATGAAACAATTGAACAAACTAGTGAAGCATGATCTAGTTAGAGGCTTGAAAGATGTTGAATTTGAGAAGGATAAACTTTGTAGTGCTTGTCAAGCCGGTAAACAAGTTGGAAATACTCATCCTAAGAAAAGCACAATGAGCACTTGCAAAGCATTTGAGTTATTGCATATGGATTTATTTGGGCCGACTACATATACTAGCATTGGTGGAAATAAATATGGCTTTGTTATAGTGGATGATTTTACAAGATATACATGGGTCTTCTTTCTTGTTGATAAGAGTGATGTTTTTGCAACTTTCAAATCATTTGTCAAGAGAATACACAATGAGTTTGAAACAACCATCAAGAAAGTGAGAAGTGATAATGGAAGTGAATTTAGAAATACTAGAGTTGATGAGCTTTGTGATGATCTTGGAATCAAACATCAATTCTCGGCCAAGTACACTCCACAATCAAATGGCCTTGTTGAGAGGAAAAATAGAACACTTATTGATATGGCAAGGTCTATGCTTAGTGAATATAATGTGAGTCAATCTTTTTTTGGGCCGAAGCTATCAACACAAAGATGCTATTATATCAACCGACTCTATTGTCATCCTATGTTAGAGAAGACACCATATGAGCTATTGAATGGAAGAAAACCCAATATTGCATATTTTAGAGTGTTTGGTTGCAAATGCTATATATTGAAGAAAGGCACTAGATTAGGAAAGTTTGATAAGAAATGTGATGAAGGTTTCTTACTTGGGTATTCAACTACAAGCAAAGCATATAGAGTTTGGAACTTGGCTAGTGGTACTCTTGAAGAAGTTCATGATGTTGAATTTGATGAAACCAATGGCTCTCAAGATGAAGAAGAAAATCTAGATGATGTGAGAGGATCTCAATTAGTTGATGCAATGAAGAATATGGACATTGGTGATATTCGGCCTAGAGAAGTTATTGATGATCAAAATAACAAAGATCAAGTGCAATCCACTCCTATTGTGGAAGCTAGTAGCTCTCAAGTGCAAAATCAGCATGTGCCTAGTTTATCTCATGAGAACAAATCAAATGATCAACCTAGTACAAGCCATTAAGTTCAAGTGCTCCAACCATCTAATATTGCAAGAGATCATCCCATAGATCAAATTATTGGAAGCATTCAAAGTGGTGTGCAAACAAGATCAAGATTAGCATCCTTTGTGAGCATTATTCATTTGTATCATCATTTGAACCAACCAAGATTGAAGAAGCTTTGATGGATGTTGATTGGGTTAATGCTATGCATGAAGAACTAAACAACTTCACTCGCAACCAAGTATGGGAGCTTGTTGAAAGGCCAAAGAACTATAATGTGATTGGTATAAAATAGGTCTTTAGAAACAAGCAAGATCAAGATGGCATAGTGGTGAGAAATAAAGCAAGACTAGTAGCTCAAGGTTACACTCAAATATAGGGTCTTGACTTTGGAGAAACATATGCACCGGTTGCAAGATTAGAAGCAATTAGAATCTTATTAGCCTATGCTTGTGCCCATAATATCAAGTTATATCAAATGGATGTGAAGAGTGCATTTCTTAATGGCTACATCAATGAATTAGTTTATGTTGAGCAACCACCCGGTTTTGAAGATGATAAGAAGCCCAACCATGTTTACAAGCTTAAGAAGGCATTGTATGGTTTAAAGCAAGCACCTAGAGCATGGTATGAGAGATTAAGGGATTTTCTACTCTCTAAAGGGTTCAAGATGGGTAAGGTTGACACCACTCTCTTCACCAAAAAAGATTGGCAAAGACTTGTTTGTGTTGCAAATATATGTTGATGATATTATTTTTGGATCAACCAACCAAGATTTTTGTGAGGAGTTTGGGAAAATGATGGCTAATGAATTTGAGATGTCCATGATTGGAGAACTTAGCTACTTTCTTGGTCTTCAAATCAAACAATTGAAGAATGGCACATTTGTCAGTCAAGGTAAGTACATAAGAGACATGATAAAGAAATTCGGGTTACAAGATGCAAAGTCTATTAGCACACCTATGGGAACAAATGGTCATTTGGATAGTGATGCTAGTGGCAATATGGTTGATCAAAAATTATATCGGTCTATGATTGGAAGCTTACTCTATGTGACCGCTTCAAGGCCGGATGTCATGTTTAGTGTATGCATGTGTGCAAGATTTCAAGCCTCACCTAGAGAGAGTCATCTCAAGGCAACAAAAAGAATATTGAGGTACTTGAAGCATACACAAGATGTTGGACTTTGGTATCCCAAGGGGTCAAACTTTCAATTGATTGGTTACTCTGACTCTGACTATGCGGGATGCAAGGTTGATAGAAAAAGCACTAGTGGCACATGTCAACTATTGGGAAGATCACTTGTGTCATGGTCATCAAAGAAGCAAAATAGTGTTGCACTTTCAACTGCTGAAGCCGAATACATTAGTGCTGGTAGTTGTTGTGCTCAATTGCTATGGATGAAATCAACATTGAGTGACTTTGGCATCAATTTCAAGCAAGTACCATTGCTATGTGATAATGAGAGTGCTATCAAATTGACAAACAATCCGGTTCAACATTCAAGAACAAAGCACATCGACATTAGGCACCATTTCATAAGGGATCATCAACAAAAGGGTGATATTTGCATTGAGAGTGTAGGTACCGATGATCAACTTGCCGATATATTCACCAAGCCACTTGATGAGAAGAGGTTTTGCAAGCTAAGGAATGAATTGAACATCCTTGATTTCTCAAACATGAGTTGAATGCATTCCTACTTATATGACGTGCCTCTCCTTCGATAAAGCAAAGGTAAAATTATATGACATACCATTCATGCTTTGCTAAGGACATGTTTAGTGCATATAGACATGACAAGTGGTTCTTTAGGAGCATTCATGAAAATCAAATAAATTTGATGTATGTATGGTACCACTATTGTTTCTATGCTTGGTATGATCTAGTGGTAGCATATGACATGTTTATGGGCTTGCAATCCTAGTGTTTAATCTAGAAAATGAGCTATAAGTATTTATCTCCACATAGGCAAGATAACCCTTGCATGAGGTGTGAAGAAGCTTGTCTTTGGTTCAAACCGAGATAAATATCTTAGGCAAGTGGTCTAGATTGAACCAAAATTGTAAAAATTGATCCTTGTTTCCCTCATCAAAAGAACTTGACTAACTTACTCACTTGACCATAATTTTTTTTAGTAAATAATGACAAAGGGGGAGAGAAAGTCACAAAGATAAAGGGGAGAAAAAGATTTTGAGAAAGGAAGGGGATCAATTAAAATTTGAGCTCACAAGTAGGGGAGCAAGCTCATGAACTTATTTGTTGCATTTGAATATGCATTTATCATATGCTTGCTGCATTGCACAAGTTTTTAACATGATATCCATGCTTGTGTGGTGTTTGCTAGTAATAGAATTTGGATGATGAAATGAATTACTAGCATGCATAGGTGATAGCTAGATACTTTATTTTTCATAAGTGGTACTAGAACCTTGCTTATAATATTGATCTCATGAGGTATCTAGTGTTTGTGGTTTTACATGATCTATCAAGTGTCTATCAAGCGGTATCTAGCTACTCATGGTGCTAAGGATGGTGTAAATGGTGCACTCCGATTGGTATCACGCTTCAAAGGTCCATCTCTTACACCTTAGCATCATTTTGGTAGTTACTACTCTCCCACAACTCAAATCCATACATATGTGAATAAATGTACCAAACTCATAAAGCACATATGTAGGGGGAGCTAGTACTACCAAAATTGAATTTGTGATGATTGTCCAATTCTTATTCTTGATCAAAATGCTTGGACAAGCAACACAAGTTCAAATCTTAATTGAATATATATCTTTGTGAAAGGTTGTCATCAATTACCAAAAAGGGGGAGATTGAAAGCTCTAGTTTGGTTTTGATAATTGATGAAACCTATGTGTACTAATTCTTGTCATGAGTGATTTACAAGATAGATTGGTACACACCAAGTGATGGAGCTAGATGATGGATGGCGATGATCAAGTGCTCCACATTTAGAAAAGAAGAGAAAAATAAAATGGGCTCAAGGCAAAGGTATATTTAATAGGAGCTATTTTGTTTTGCCGGTCAAGACGCAATAGAGTGCGTGATCGGATTTAGGATAGATAACCGTACTATAAAGAGGGGAAATCTTTAATTGCAATGGTTACCTAGTGCCACTAAGTGTGAATCTCTTTTGCATATGCATTGCGCTTAGTGACGTGGTGAGTTTATTGGCACTCAAAAATATCCTTTCGGTAAAAGGTCTCAAAAGATAGAATGGTCTTCACCATTGCGTTCCTCTCGTCAAGATGGTCAAAAATCATATATGGAGCGCCTTATTTGGAGACCGGATGAAGGAGTTATGGCCTTGGGAAGATGCCCCGAAGTTCTGTCGAAGTTCCGGTCCCGAAAACCAGAACTTCCGGTGACTCTCTTAGCGCGCGCGTTGTCGCGTGCGAGTATTTGGTTCCGGTCTTCAACCGAAAGTTCGGTTGGACCGGAAGTTCCGGTCGAGACCGGAAGTTCCGGTAGGGCCGTTTTTCAAAGTGCGCCCGTGGCTTCGTTTTTGTTCCGGTTTGACCGGAAGTTCCGTTGACCGGAAGTTCGGGCCAACCGGCCAACCCGTAAACGGCTAGTTTCTCTGCGTAACGGCTAGATCCGAGTGGTCCGTAACTTCCGGTGGTGACCACCGGAACTTCCTAAGTGAGCGTTCTTACGACCTGAGTATTTCATCTCTCCCCTCTCCCAACAAAGGGAGCACACCACTCAAAATCAAAAAAAAAGAGAAAGAACAAGAAGAAGAACAAGCTCTCTCCTCTCTCCCAACTCTCTCACTCCCTAGCATTGGTGCTTCATTCTAAGTGAGAGATCGAGCTCTAGTGTGAGATTTGAGAGCTTCAAGAGCATCCTCTCCCTCTCCTCTCCTTCTCCTAGCTCGTGGCTACTTTGAGAGAGGATTGAGGGAAACCCTAGTGTGTGCTTTTGAGCTTGCATTCTTGGTGGCACTAGGTAATTGTTGTGATTGTGGATTTCTTATTACTCTTGGTGATTGCCGTCACCTAGACGGTTGGTGCTTGGTTGATTGGTGAGGGGATTTGGTGATTGTGTCCGCCCCCAATCAAGGATTTGTAAGGGGTTCTTGTGCCTTCCCCGTGGAGATTACAAAAGGCAACTTTAGTGGATTGCGCGTGTCATCGAGCTACCTCACTTGTGGGTAGGTTCTTGCGGTGCCCGTGGTGGGCGAGGTTCGTGCAACACCTCTTAGCCGCCGAACCACCAAGTGTTGGTCGACACAACGGGGAGTAGCTTGCCGGGCAAGCAAGTGAACCTCGGAAGAAAAATTATTGTGTCATCTTGTCTCCCGGTGATTGATTGGATTTCATTGATATATATATAGTGTGATTCCACTTTTAGTGATTGGCTTATCATCTCTACAACCGGCGGTATAAAAAAATCAACTCTCTACATTGTATTTATTCATTCTTACTTGTGTAGTAGTAGTTGTAGCTAGTTGAGTAGAAGTAGCTCTTGTAGTTAATTTTTAGCTAAGCTTCTTGCTCACTAGTGGTAAAATAGTGACATAGCCATTGTGTGACATAGTGATCATAATTTACTAGAATTGATATTAGGTGGCTTGCCTAACAATTAGAGCTAGAGCAAACCGCATTTCGCCATTTGTTTTACTAACAAATTTGCTCTAGTGCTTTTGTAGTTTTTAAATTAGGCTTACTAAGTTCGGTCATACCAAAGGGGCTTGGCATGATCGAATATCTCCCGTCTGAGATATTCCCTTGCAGGTGCTCTATAGTTCTTTCTCGCTTCCGCAAACTTAGTTAAATTTTATTTAATCAAACTCGATCAAGTGTGGTAATATCTTTTGTAAATCTTCCGCTACTCTGTATTTGAATAAAAATGGTTGTAATACTACAATATCTCTGTAAGAAGTCGATCTTGGAGAATCGTGGTGTCATCGGGGTTTCACCCGATAGAATGTTTTAAGTTATGTGGTACACAAGCATAGCCGACAGCGGTCTTAGGGACAATGTCAGGTGCTTGTGGGCCATATAATTTATAAGGTTCTGCCACAGTCGACGATGAGGCCGACATGGCCACCGTTGCAAGATATGCTAAATGGACCTATGCGTTTGGCCCCGGGCCTACGGAATTTGGTGGTTTGCGACAAGTCCACGCAGCGATCCGAGCGGTGGAGTCGGCATCCGGGGGTGATGATAGATTCGACACAATGAAGGCCAGCCCTAGCGTGATGATGCCGGGGCACGGAACGAGGATGGTGCGGTGGTGGAGCCTCCCGTGTCACGATGGAGGAGGAGAGGATGGAGGTTGTGGGGAGAGGGAAGGACGAGCCAGAAAGAAGAGGCGTGTGTGCAACCGAACTAGTAAAAAGGCCGAAGAAGTTATTGACAGGCAGACCTCATATGTAAATGTGTGTATATTGCGGTTGATATGCTACAACAACTATAACAATGATCTAAAAAGGTAGTATTAGTGGTCACAAATACTGCTATACTAAAAGCATACTCCAACATGCTACAGGATCACTAAATTTTAGTGAATTATGTGCTATGTACATGTACCCTTCATCATCGGTTACTTAGAATCAATGGTAAATTATTCAGGTAGAACGCTCACCTCTCTAGTGTTTCTCTCTCAAAAAAATAAATACATATTAGTGGCTGAGGTGGCTTGTTGATGTGGATAGCTTAAATGAATAATAAATCGATATGTGTTTCTTCTCCTTGGATACCAGGTGAGTGCAACAGTCTAGGTTGGCACTTAGATTGTCTCGACGATAGATTATGCACAACTGCTAATAGGTCCATGCTAGGACCGTGTTGTTTCAGTTATCTATACCTAATAATATTAAAGAGGCAAAATTTCTCTCCACCTATTTTTGGTCTGGCTCTCCCCTAACTACCTGGTATAGCGTAATAGAGTTTAAACAGTTCGCGTCTAGCGCGATACGGAGTCCGATTTAAAGATGTATTGGGTCACGTGTACAACCTGGAGTTATAAAAAAAATTTGTGTCTTTAATATTAAGTATAGAAAACTGAAATTTCTATCGCTAATTTTTTTTCATCCAGCCTATTGATCCTGCCGTGCATCGGCCTCGGCCATCATGGACTTTTTTTTTTTTTGCATGGAAAACCTTTCCGAGTTCTTTTCCAGTTCCTTTTAGTTTTTGTTTTTCTCCATCAGATAGTAACCCATATTTGGTTGTGTACGTGGATTTTTTCTTAAGGTGCCTCGGCGTCGGCCATCTACTTTTTTCTAGAAGACCGGCGCGTTTGGTTTCTCCACCCACCTTGCCTTGCCTCACTTACACGGGTTCCAAGAAACTAGCCCAGCCAGTCAAGCCGAATCAGCTCTCCGTCTCTAGCATCGCTTGCACAGGTTTCAAAGCAACTAGCTGCTCAACCAAACGTCTAGCGCTCTTGCTACTCCTCACCAAGTCAGGCTAAGCAAGATCCGACCAAGGATCCAAACGCGCCCGACGTTTCCGGAGTCTTTTCAGTTCTTTTTTTTGTTTTTCTTTTTTCTCCATCAAATGGAAACCCACGCTTTTGTTGTCTACGTAGCCTTTTTTCTCTTTTTTTAAATTGATGTTTTTGTTGGGCTGTTAGGATAAGGCCCATGGCACTTTTACATAAAAGGCAAATCAAATTTTCTAAAACTTATTAAATTGTACTGCACTATATTGCAATTCTTGTTTGAGTATAATACATTATAAGCCAAAATTATTTAGTATTTTTAGCAAATATGCAGCGTTCAAGTGTTGAGCGCAAATATGCAGAAAATTGTAGAACTACTGAGAGAAACTAATGCATGGGTGTTGAGCCTTTGGTTAAGGCCACGATAAAACTATATAGGTTTTGTAGCAAATTAGTATTGAGTGCAAATAAAAATATAATGATGTAAACACAAAACTGGTATTGAGACATCCGTTGCAACATACGGACACTTTTGCTAGTATTATCCTATGTTCTTCCACGGTTAGTTGAGTATCCGCGGGACCGACCATGTGATTATGATGCTCGACACCTGGAGAATTGGAAAGCAATCACAGAAGTGCTAGGGCCACACTTTGGCATGTGTCTTGACCTAGATTTCCGAAACTCCTAGCTAGCAATAGTAAAGTGATGGCTAATCCAACCTGAAGAAGTTTTTCTGCAATTAAAAAAATAATATAGAAATTTAAAACATTAAGACATTCTAAATTTATTTCAAGACATTAAAAAATGTAAGGATAATAAAAACGGCCCGCAGGAAGGCCCATGCGGGGGCCTTTTTTTTTTTTTTTTTTTTTTAACGCCGTCGTTGCATTCATCCCCTTCCGTCCGACTCGTGCGTTCTGCTGCCTCTCGCCCCCTCTCGCTCTCCGACGACTGGCGGGCCGCCGCCGCCGCTGCCGCCCCAAGCCAGGTGCTGAGATTCTAGTCGATCTCTTCGCCGGCGACGAGCACCCACCAGGTACTTCCACCCCTTCTCTTCCCTTCCCTTCAAGCTGAGCACCGAAACCCTAACCTAAAGCTATTAGCTATTTGACAACCCTCCAAATTTCGAAGTTTTTGCAAAAATTATTGGGTGTACATGTGTACACCCATGTCCCTTTACTGGATCCGCCCCTGGCTTAGTCCATTGTAGATTTTAGCTGTTCTGTTTTTGTTCCCTTCTCTTGGCTTGACTTAAACTTGTCTTCTCCATCCTAGAAGCGTGAGCTTCCCAGGTAGAGCTGTTTCTCGCTACTCTAGCAGATGGCGAGGATAAAGCCTAAGCAATTACTAATCCAAAGCAAGACGAAGAAGGCTCCATCTCGAATCAGCTACTCTACTATCATCACATGGAACCTGATTGTCATATTGGTTGTGCTATCTCTCTATGCTACCTACAGCCATTGGCATCAAAGGTTAATGTCCTTTCCGTAAGCCTTTTTTTTTTGTTTATTTTACTATTTGGTGCCCCTAGCACACTTGTATATTGCAGTAAGTTGAGATGAAGTAAGCTCATGCTAGTCTTTCTATAGTTGTTCAGTAGTAGTTTAATATAGTTTCTGCTCAGCACTCCTCTATGGATGAGTTTAATATAGTTTCTGTAGTTTGATATAGTTTCAACCGCAGGTCTGCCCAAGACTTCGAAATGGAGCTTCATGAAGCTGAGGTAAGCTAGTCTTACAAAAATCTAGTGCAAGAAACTTTGCTCATATTGTTTACACTTGATGACTCTGCAACTAGGTACATGTCATTTATGTTACTTAGGTGACATTATCTCTCTTTCCCCCATTAAGCAACTTTGTATGGCCTAGTGTACTAACTGATATGTTGGAAAGCGTGTTGCATGGTTAGTATCATAATTATACATTTCGCATTTAACTCATTGACGTGGCTATTGGAATTTGTTTCTTATTCGTTCTGGCAACAGAACCAAATTTGTTTCTTATTTGTTCTGGCCACACAACCAATGATAATTTTTGTTTATAAGAAATATATAGGGTTGTCTTCTGCATTTTCCCTATTGATGAATTTGCTTTCTTTAGATTGTTCATTTGTGACAAAATTGTACATCTATTTGATGTAGTCTTTAGTACTTAATAAAATTTCCTTGACAATTTGTTACAGTTTTAAGGGACATTAGACATCAACGGTCAAACTCATTGATTGTCTTCTTTTGTTCATTTGTTTGAATCAAGGTTGCTGTGAGACCTGAGGATCCAAAAATGATGGCTAGACCAAGATATGCGGTAAGTTTTGTTGTTTGCTCTTCTCAATTCAATTTCTAAACAAACCACCAGATGTTGACTGCATATTAAATCAACCATTGAATGTTACTTGGGAGTATATGGATCATTTAATGTATGTATATTGTATATGTGTTATAACTTGCTGTGCTGCTACTGACATCTAAATCAGGTTGCGGTTTATTTTCTTCAAGCATGATATGCTTAAGGATATGACGCTCTGGTAGGCTTTAAAAAGATATTATTCTGCTAAGGATGTATGAATTTGCGTGTGGAAATACAACTTTGTTGTAGCATAGTTTGTTATGGCCTTTTGTTTGAACCCATTACCCAAACAAGGTAATGGCAGTGCTCAAACTATGCTCATGAAATGATGAAACTTGAGTCAGTCCGAACTGACTAAAGTTTAACACTAAGTAATGTTTTCACTAGGCTTGAGAAGTTGAGATTAATCATCTAAATGCGACTAATGTTGTTGATATATTGTACGCCACTGCATACCTAGTTATGAAGTGTTTCTTTTGCTATGTTAAACTCCTGCTGTCTGTTGTTGAGACCCAACATTTTGTAACACTTGTTGTCATCCGCAGAATTAGCAAGAAAATCAGATTCTGTTTTCATCCACAGAATTAGTATGAAAAATTATGGCATATAACCTTACTAAGTTGCTGATATAAATTTTGAATGCAATGATGCTTTGCAGATAAATTAATTGCTTTACAAATATTTTATCACGCTACTGCAGTTAATCATCTTTGTAGTAGAAAGAAGCATTATGCCATTGCTTAACTTCTGCAGGTAATTAACACCGCAAAAGGTCCAATTACTATAGAAATATACAAAGATGCTTCTGCTGGTGTCGTGGATAGATTTATCAACTTGTGATAAGCACCATAAATGTGATGACTCCATGATTTATTTAATAGTTTCATGACATAAGATTTATATGACCAATTGTTTTTGTTATTTTGATTGTGTTAGTGTCACAATATAGCTGTGCCATAGTCGGTTAAAAAACGTAGCTCTGCTTGTGTGCCATAGTTTGTTTTAAAACATACCTTTGCCGTATGTAGCATATATGTTTAATCCACAGAAGTTAGAACTTCAAAATGGTAACTTTATCACTATTTGAAAGGCAGTAGAGGTAGGGCTATGCACTGCAGTACACTAAAAACTGCCTATCAAACAATACTTTAGTTGATGGGTCAAGCAACACCTGCTACAGTTTCAGCAGTTGGACTAAAATTCTCATAGAATTTTAATTCAGTAATTCGAGGCATAACAACGAACTTAAAAAGTGTTTTTATGCTCTCCCAAAGGAAACATGAAGTCTAATAGTGCTAGTTAATTGGCAATCATTGGGCTTATTTGAATCTATCATGAAGCTATTAAAAAAAGTTTGATTGTAATGGTTGTAATGATAAACTAGTTACTGGTGGCATGAATGTGTAGCAGTTTTCGTGGAAAGTGTGAAACTATTGCTACCATGGTAGTATATGGCAACTATTCTGAGGATATTGTAAATATTTGTATTTGTTACTATGCATCTTTCCTGGAGAACACCACGATTATCTCAAGAGTCAGTCAATTGTTGGAGCTAATAAGTTGATAATTCTTCAAGATGAGCTATTATTTTTTTTGGCTATTGATATATTATCTAATATTTATCCTATTGCGCAGCAAGAGTAACCATTTCAAAGGAATGCCATTTCGGCATGTCATAAAAAAAATTTTGTAATTCAAGGAGGTGATTTTGATTTTGATGGAGCGGCCCAAGAATGGATAACGAAAAGCTAAAGCTAGTGGGAAAATGATCTCAGGTTTGATTCCTCAGAAGTGCATATATTAAATATATCTTGAATCTTAGTTTTGTAGTATAATAGCAATTTCCTTAACATCAACTATATTTCTATGATTTTGCAGTCCAAAGCATGAGGCATTTATGATTGGGACTGCAAAAAATCCTAATAACAAAGGGTTTGATTTGTTTATCACGACCGCTCCAATTCCTGACTTGAATGACAAGCTTGTTGTATTTGGGCGAGTTATCAAGGGAGAGGACATTGTTCAGGTGCTTTCTGAATTTCTCTTTCTGGGAGCTTTCTTCCGTAATGTTTGCTTGAATCACTAAGCTATGACTTGTGTTCTCCTTTTATCTCTTTGTGCTGAATGGCTTTTTTGCTTATTGTATGCCACATGTACCGTATTTTGACTGATTTACATGAAACTATTCTTGGGCGAAAGCAGATGTTCAAATCTCTCTTTGAGATAACCGCTTATATTGATAGAGTTCATACAGTGAAAGTATGCTGGGATACCAGCTTAACAGGAACTTAGTACAAGAAACACTGGGCATCAAAGAGACGAAACAAGGTGCCCTAGAACAGTACAGTTAAATCTCTTTCATATCTGAGCTTGGCACACATTTGAAGGCTCAAAGTTATATGCAGTCAGCTTAGGAGTTTCTCCATCATAACATCTAGATCCTGCAGTTGTTTTCCTTCTTCAGGGGTCTCCACTTCTGCAAGAAAGCGACTCTGGGACTATGTCTATAGGTTATTGGGAAAAGTTTGTTCAATCAGCATCTTGTTCCTATTATTCCATAGTGCCCAAGCGGAACCTGCAAAAACATTGCCAAGTGCTGAGAGATACCGTTCCTATTTTGGACCCCTCTGTCCTAAATTCAGCTCTTGAGTTTGGGAAACCATTCCAGCCAAACACATCTCTTAGATAGCACTGCAGTACCCTTGCTGTGGGGCACCAAAAAATATTTTGTCTACTGGTTCCTGTTGACCACATGAGCAACAGTAAAATTTCCCTTTCCAACTCTTCAAAGTCACACCAGGTTGTAACTTGTGAAACAATTGCCTTGTAAACACCTTAATCGTTAGCAGTACTTTATACGTCCAAATTGCCCTTGCCTGAATATTATTCACTCCTACGTCAGATAAGAATCTGTAGAGGGACTTAGATTTATCTAAAGCCAATACAACCTTATCCTCTTCCCTATTATCTACACACACAGAATCAAGTTGAGCTCTCAGGTCCTCCAGAAGCTCCATCTCTGCTCCATGCAGACTCCCGAACTGTAGATCCTAGTCGCCATCATCATATAACTGAGATGATACTAGAGTATCAGGATCAGATCATAATCTAAATAGGCAAGAGTAGTAGATTTGTAGTGGTGTCTTTCAACTATATGTATCCTTATGCTGGCCAATTCCAATCTAAAAAATTGCTCCCCCATTTGAAAAGATGTTTGACTTTGTGTAGACCATGCCAGAACTGTGAGGAGCCTTTTTGTTTGGTGATAAAGAAAGAACCCTGTTTCATATACTTCAGAATTTGAGCCCAAATAGATGTTTTGAATCTCGATTTATAGGCTAGCAGGTGTTCAAAATTCGGAGTTACTCCCTCCGTTCCAAATTATAAGTCGATTTGACTTTGGTACATACATTTTGCTATGTATCTAGATATAATAATGTGTCTAGATACATAGTAAATGGATAAACCAAAAAAGTCAAAGCGACTTACAATTTGGAACGGAGGGAGTACTATATATGAATACAACATGCTGCATTAATTAAAAACCCTGGCCAAATTGAATTGGTCATTTACGTTAGGACTGTTGGCATATGCACTTGCTGGCTGTCTGTTTTTTCATCTGGGTGATATCACTAAAATAGTTGTTTATTAGATTATATTTTTGCTGCTTGTTTACACAAACAGGAGATTGAAGAAATCGACACCGATGAGCATTATCAGCTAAAACAGGAGCCTTGAGCTGCGTATCCTCCTTGTCATGTACATGAAGACCTTAACCACATTCCTGATGACTTTCTGTAGTTCGAAAAGGTCCCTACGTCTCACTGAGTTGCTGTTGTACTGATGACGTGTATGCGGATGTGATCCTTTCTCTGGAGTCTAGACGACGCCTTATGGGTTACGTGGAAGGCATTTGTGACGCTTGTTCCAGGAGTTGATGCAGCGTTTGTGTATAATATTCAGTTTTTTGGCTGCCACTGCCAGCATGTGCGATCGAGCATATAAATATTGTGCTGTCACCCCATATCATGGTTGTGGTAACAGTTAGCAGTCTATTCTCTGCTATTGCTATCAGTAACCGATTCGGGCCTTGTGAATTAATCCAATATAATATAAAAATCAGCGCACGTGTTTCTGCTCGTTGTTTCTTTGATAACTGCTAGTATTCCCTCCGTCCTAAAAAGGATGATGTTTTTTGTTCGTCTTGTAAGTTTGATTTAATTTGTAGAAAATACGTATAATATTTATATCTCTAATTAAATTTGTTAAAACACTAGATCTAAAGATCTTTCTGATAATACTAATTGATGATATTTATTATTTATAAAAATTGTCAGCAATCGTTTTTCGGAAAGCGAGAACGACATCCTTTTTGGGACGGAGGGAGTACTATATATCGCGCCAACTTGTTTCGTGTGAGCGTGGCAGCAGATGGGACTTTATTTAGGTGTTGTTTGGTTTAGTGCACCATGGGTCATGGGTCGTGGGTACGGTGGTGGTGCCGTGGTGCACTAAAGGTTCTTTTTTGTTTTACAATAATAATTCTTTTTGTTTTACAATAATAATGATACCGTGTGGACGCTCCTTGACGGGCCTGCAGGCCGGCCCAACAACTGGATGCTTCGATGGCTGAGGGCGTCTTCTTGATGGGCCTGCAGGCCGGCCCAACAACTGGATCCTTTGACGCCTTATATTTAAAAGGAAAAATCTATTTTTCCTCTTCAAACTTCAAAAAATCCGTTTTTCCTACCTAAACTCTAAAACTAGACAAACGATCTCCCTTAAATTTTTATACCGCACGTCTTACCTTTCCTCGAGTAGTTTTGAGGGCGGTTTTGGTACAAGAACGATGGTTTTGTCTTTGCGATATTTGTTTTTGTCTTTTTTTTTTTTTTTTATTTCGATTGAATCTTAAAATCATAGTAAATTATAGAAAAATTATAAAATAGAAAATCTAATTTTATTGGACTCGACATCAGTAGATCTATACAGTAAATATATAATATGTTTTAGTACAAAGTTTTTGCTAGTATTTTTTTTTTTTATGTATTTTGGCCAAATTTTTAAAAATCATAGTAAATCATAGAAAAATCATAAAACAGAAAATCTAATTTTTTTAGACTCCACATGAGTAGATCTACACAGTTAATATATAATATAGTGTGCTTTAGTACAAAGTTATTGCAGTAGCTTTAGATCTATGTTTTTATATAATTAATCGAAATAATTGAACTGTAGCTTTTATAATTATTTTGTTGGACTAAAGCATATCATATCATATATTCACTTGTAGATCTACTCATGTGGATTTCAACAAAAAAAATAGATTTTCTATTTTATGATTTTTCTACGATTTACTATGATTTTTCAAATATTCAACTAAAGTAAATAAAAAAAGACTAGCAAAAACTTTGTAATCAAGCGTACCATATTATATATTTACTGCGTAGACCTACTCATGTGAAGTCTAATAAAATTAGATTTCCTATTTTATAATTTTTCTATAATTTACTGTGTTTTTTCAAAGATTCACCCAAAATAAATAAAAAAAGACGAAACCACTATCATCAGTAGCAAAACCGCCCGGCCAGTGTAGTAAAACCGCCTTCAAAATCGCTCTAGGGAGGTGAAACACATGGTTTGAAAAGTTAAGGAAGGTGGTTTGTCCGGTTTTTTGGAGTTTGAGGAAAAGCGAACTTTCGCGAAAAGTTGGGGAAGGAAAAAATAGAATTTTTCCTATTGAAAA